>PVJX010000342.1:0-250139 GCA_004027295.1 Dolichotis patagonum | reverse complement strand
AAAGTGCTCATTGCACAACACGCAGGGAGCCGTAAAGGACGGACATGTGATGAGGTTGCTGCCCGGTCAATAAAGGAGCTTGCAGAAGTCCAGTGTTCGTGTGCTCTCTTCCGCGGGACGGAGTCGGCGCCGGACAGGCCAGGTGATAAGAAACCCAAAGGCCTCCCAGCAGGAAGTGGAGCAGTGGTTATTCACGCAATTTGAATTCTGGATGTTTATCTTTCTGAGCAAAGATACAACATGCCACAGAACATTTCTTCTTATATATATAGAATATGTATATCATACATGTATAAATTAATTTCAGGTGCCATAATTGGAAATGTGAAAATAAAATAATAAAGTTTCCAGAACCTAATTTAGATAACATATGTTTGTAACCCCAAGGTAAGTTTTTTTAATTTGTAAATAGGACACAAAAGACAATGACTCTAAAGGAAATACTTAGGTAGATAAATAGATGATGTTGCATTTAAGAATTTCTTTTATCAAAGGACACTAATTTAAGTGTAAAAAGGCACATATGTGGCTGCTAAAGGCCCAATACTCAGCATAAGCAATAAATTCTTTCAAATAAATTAAAAAATAAAATGAAATATAACCTAATTGAAAAAATAATCAATAAATTTGAGCAGATTCATAACAAAAGAGCAAATTCAAATGGCTAATAAGTTTGTTTAAAGGTCTCAATGTCGTTAATCATCAGAAAAATGCCAATTAGGGCCAGGGATATAGCTCAGTGGAACAAGCACCTGCATGGCAAGTGCAAAATTCTGAGATCAATTCCTGGTACCAAAAACAGAAAAAGAAAAATGCAAATGGAAACCACAACTGGTATCATTCTAGGCAACCTAAAATAGCTAAAATGATGAAGCCTGAAAATACCAAGAATGTGGAAGAAGAAATGTCACTCACATTAGAGTATAAAACTGGTACAATTCCTTGGGAAAACTTTTTTGGCATTAATTACTTCAGTTGAATTTGTGTCTAGCCTATGACCCCATAGTTACATGCCTAAGTATATGTCTAGCAGAAATGTACCTACCTATATAAGCAGTATGCATGATAATGCTTAAAGCAGCACAATTACTAATAGCCCCAACTGGAAACAATGTTTTGTTGTTGCAGGAGGGTTTGTTTTTTGTTTTATTTTTTTGGTACTAGGAATCGTACTCACATCCTTGTCCTTTCATATCCCTGGCCTGGAAACAATCTTAATATTATCAAAAATAGAATGAATAAATAAACTGTGGCATACAACGGATAACTTTACAGTAGTTACCACAGATAGCTTTTATAAAACAACAACACAGATAACTTTTATAAACATAATGTTGAATGGAAAAAAACCAGACATGATGGACACACAGAAAATTATTTGGAGAAGAAAAGCTAATTGGTAAATGAGTGATTTCTGCACGTCTAGCATTGCTCTACTTCTTAGACTTGGGTGTTGCTTACCAATATACATACTTTGTCATACCTTACTTAGCTATAATGTCTACTTTTGTATATTTTTCTGTAAGTGTATCATGCTTCGCAATTATATGTTTTGTAAAAAGTGTGAACTATTTTTCCAAAAAAATATAAAAATTTGATGAAAAAATATAATATAGGGTTTAAGTATTAGATAAAATTGGGATTTAAGCAGCTGGCATAATGTAAAAATCACTACAACTAACCTCCAACTATCCACACAGAATGGCAAAGTAAACTAAAAGGATTTTAGCAATCACCCAAGACTCTCTCCTTTTCTGTATCTGCAATCTCTCAACCATTTTCAGAGAACTTTATCTGATCAATTCTCTTCCTTGAACTGCAACCAACTCTTCAACTTTAGTTTACAAATAATTAATATTAACAAAGTCTAATACAACTGATACAATCTCAATCTACCTCTGACCATACTTGAGTGTCTAGGAAGGAACATATTTTTCTATTTGGAATGTACTTTACAGTATAGCAATCACAACACTGCACTTCCCATAAATTAATAAATTATACATTTTAATATCCACATATTTACAGTTCACACCTCAAATGCATTTGCTTTATCTTCTTAAGTGTAAGAGACATACAAGGAAATCATTAAAAGCACAAGCTTTGGAATTAGATTAGCTTAGGTGCCAGTTCTGTTGCTCAGTAAATCAACCACATATCCAAGCCTGCCTCCTGGGTTTGAAACTCAGGACATGTGACTAACCACAGAATTCTTGCAAGGACTGAATGAGGTAGGAAATGTAAAATGCTTAGCAAACTGTCTGCCTCCAAGTAAGAATTCAGTAATTTCATGCTATTGTTACACGTCACCCATGAAAACCATTTAGAAATTGGAGTAGAAAAATATGCATATTTTTGTATGTGATACTAGTACTTGGAGGTGGGAAGTGGCGAGTACTAATTTTTTTGGGTTTTTAATCAGAAAGCCCAGCAACCCATCATATATCAGGTGACACAAAATTAAGATCACAACAAGTTAAATCATGGTGAAAAGGGTTGTAGTGTTGATAAGTAGAAGAAAACATCCGAATGTGTTGGTTATTTTAAAAATCTTTAAAAGGTCTGGTGTTTATTTTGTTGTGGAAAGGGGTTGCTACTACTCAAAGTAGACAGCGATGGGTAGGAGGATAGTATTTGAAGTTACTAAGGAGCCAGCCACCCAAAGGTGAGACTGGGTCACAGGTAAAACAAAAGTTATGACGAGACCTTCACATCAATGCATGGGAAATATCACCTGCATATCTAGTAGATTCTCAGGTCACACTTGTCTTTCCTGAGACAGAGTGAGGAGTTGACAGCAAAGGGAACTGTGGATGGCCCTCTGACAAGTATCAAGAGAGAACTTGAAGAGGAAGAGAGAAAGGGGAGGAGAGGCAGGTAGGAAACTCCTGGTGCCAAATAAGCACCAGCCACTCAAGGAGGGGCGAGTTTCCATCACCCACCAGCTACACCCATTCCCACTTGCTGGTAGGAGCAAGAACTGTATGAAACAGCAACTGTTCGAGTGAAGAAAGATTAGAAGACAAGGGAGGAATATGCCTATGTCTGCTTTAGCCCCTTTCGGACCATGAATGAATCCTATTTGAACAGAAATGCATGCAAGTCCTAAAGTTTCGTTATCAAAAAAGGGGGGGTTGATGGAGATAAGCTAACATAATTTGTAATTAAACAGGAGGAAAATGGTAACTCAAGATAACAATGACTATGCACTAAATAACATACAGCCCTTTCCCAAATGTTCAGAAATTGCAAGTGAATCACTAATGTGGAAAAAAGGAAAAATAGTTGTTTTAACAGGGAGAATTTGCTATAAGGAACTGGGTTAAACAGGTGTTACCGAAATAAAAAAGGAAGGAGGAGGAGGAGGAGAAAGAGGAGAAGGAGGAGGAGAAAGAGAAGAAGGAGAGGAAAGAAGAAGAAGAAGAAGAAGAAGAAGAAGAAGAAGAAGAAGAAGAAGAAGAAGAAGAAGAAGAAAAGAAAGAGAGAGGGGGGAGGAAGGAAGGAAGGAAGGAAGGAAGGAAGGAAGAACAGATCTATGCGAGGGGGACCAAGAGATGTAGGCAGTGTTGGGGGAGGACACATAAAAAGAATTAAGATACGTTATGTACACAGAGCGACTCCCCCATAATGAATGTAATCATGTGTACTGCAAACATGTACTAATAAAATTTTTTAAAATTATAGAGAATACTGGGACTGGAACAGAAGGCAACTACCGGAAGCAACCGCCAGCCTCAAAGCGGAGGAAACGAAGAGGACCGGGAAATATATCCAGTAAGAGGAGCTTCAGGAAACCCCAGCTCAGGATCCTGAGATGTGCTAGTTTTTCCAAGAGATGGAGTGAGGCAGACCTCTGGAGCCCAGGAAGAAGCCAGAAACAAAAACCCCTGGAGCTGGCTGCTCGTGCAGAAGCACGCGTGGCACAGCGAGGAGGGCAGCGAGTGCCCAGCAGGGACCCCGGCTTTCCTTGCAGCCGGCTCTTCCCAGCGTCTCCGCCTTTGGAAGCTGCAGGCGCCAGACAACCAATGGGACAGGTGGTCTGTGGAGCCCAGCTGAAGGGACACCCTGGACTGGACTCCTGTTCCTGTTCCTGTCTTTCTGGCAAGGAAAGAAATAGTACAATTAGGGGCTCTGAACATACAGTTCTTCCTCTTACTTCTTTCCCACCAAAATAAAGTAAAATGTTTCAATTTCCAGATACTGGGGTGTGGGGGATAAATTACGGGTAGTCGGTCCAATTTCAGGGCCTTTATCTGTGCTTTGAAAACTGGCCCAGGTGAAGGAATGAGACGGCACAGCCGAGGCAAAGCCTTCGTCTGTTTTCAGCCTTTCCAGGGTCTGGAGAGCCGGCTCTCTGCCTTGCACTGCCGGGCCGCTGCTCCCCTGTCCTGTGCTCTTCCGCGCTCCCCTTACGCACAGCACGGATCTGGACCCAGGCGCCCGCCTAGGCTTGCGGGGCCTCAGAAGAGTCGCAGGACTTCGGTTTCCCTGTGCTTCTCGGTGAACTCGGTGAATCCCTAACGGCGTGGTGTACCGATCTTAGCGGAGCCGGGTATTGCCTGTCCCTTTCATGCTCCTGCTTTTAAACCAGGGTTTTAAAGGTCCGAGGAGCCGAAAGCCCGGACGGCTCCGCAAGGCGCGTGCTCCCCGCTCGCCTCCCCCGGAGCGCGCTCACCTGCGCGGTGACCCGGTTGGCTGAACCGAGCAGAAAGGGGCGGGGCGCTGGCTGGTGTTTGCACCCTCTGGGGAAGCCGGGGTGCACGCGGGGGTCCTGGACCAGCGCTCTGGGTTTCAGGGATCCCGGGCGCGCGGCCGCTGCAAGGAGGCGCAGGCGCGCTGTGCCCCGGGATGTGACCGCGCTGCGCCCCCATGCGGACCCGGCAGACCCCGGCCCACGGCCGCCCGGCCCTGCAGCTGCTGCTGTCGCCTCTGCTGCTGCTCGCGGCGGCGCCCTCTGGCCCAGCAGGTACGTGGCTGGCGCAGCGAGTTGAGCCCCTAGGTTTCGCTTTCTGGTTCCAGGTCACTCCGGTTTCGCACCTTTCCGGACAAAATTGGGCTGGGATGGAGGAATTTGGCGGCGATCACTCTGATCGGTGCCCACGGCTCTCAGCTTGAGACGAGTGACCGTCACCGCGCGGGACGCCCTCAGCAGTGCGTCCCCGGCTGCTGCCACCGCCACCGCGGGCTCTGTGCTGTCTCACCCGGTCCTGAAATGGGAGCGCAATGTGACTCCGCTTTCCAAAATTGAACCCCCCCAAAAAAGGGTCTGCTAAGTTTACCGCACCCCCTTCCTGGGTAGATTCCCCTGGTGGGGGAAAATGCTCAACATGGCATCAGCTTTTTAGGAAAGTCTTGATATTTTATTTCAGGTAAACTCTTTTCTCTGTTGCTCCAGGTGGGACAAAGACTCTGTCGTCCACTCTGGAAGCTCTCAGGGGACGGAAGTTTCACCTGGAAATGTGTTCTGTGGGCCGTTTCTATATGTTATTTTTCGGAGAAAATAAAGAACTGGGGTCAACATTATATAAACAGACGAAATAAGAGTGTTTGACTTTCCTGCTCATGTGTCTTTGCTTAAAATTCTTCAAATCATTCTCAGTTCTCCTGCAAGGTCCAGTGTGGCCATCTGCAGCCTTAATTCTTTAATTCCTTAATTACTGCTGTTCTTACTTTTGTTTCAGAACTTAAAGCAAGGCAAACTGTTTCCTATCTCAGGGATTCATGCTTGTGGTTCCCCCTGATGGAATATTGCCTTCCGTTTGTCTGTCCTGGCTAACTGTCTGCTCCGGTTTGGCATCTCACCCTTTAAATCCCTAGAGGGAAAAATGCAATTCATTATGTCTGTGAACAAATAAACCTAACTTTAGTTATGAGTCTTTCAAATACAATCTGAATATTGCTTTTTAAAAGCACTGCTTGTAAAAAGCACTGTAACGAACACAGTATGGGTGTTTGTTCAAATGTCTCTTCTTTAATATAAATGTAGCCGCACTGGGTATTACATTTCACAGAGAAGTTATTCCAGAACTACTTCACACACACACACACACACACACACACACACACACACACGATTCTAGAGAACTAAACTGTCATAATTTTTAAAACTTTTTATTTTGAACTTGAGACTTGCAGAAAAAGCAAAGCATTCCAAAATATCCTTCAGTCAGTTTTCCCTGATTTCAACATCTTTCATAACTGTTGTACAATATTTAGAACCAGGAAACTACTGTTAGTATAATGCTACTCACTAAACTGGAGACTTAGCTTAAATTTTACCCATTTCCCACTTGTTCTATTCGAGAATCCTACAACTCACTTTATGTTGAGCTGTTGTGTGGCCTTCCTGTCCTCAGACTGGTGACAGCTCACAGCCTTGCTTTGCTTTCATGACCTTCACACTTTTGAAAGTGCTGGTCACCTCCTCCCTTTTACCTGATGCTTCCTCAGAATTATATGAGCTATTTGTTTTGGGCAGCGATTCACAGAAAGTAAGTTGCCTTTTTCGGTGCATTTCAAAGGACTTAGGGTACCAGTGAAACTTCTTACTGGTGATGTTAACCTTGATCACCAGGTGATGTCAAGTGTCATCATCAGAGTTTCTGATTATACAGTCAGTCTGGTTTTCACTGTGTGATTGATCAGTATCTTGTGGAGAGATAATTGAAGATTATGCAAGTATTCTGTTTCTGCATTCTAATTTATACCCACTAATGTTAGTGTCCATCAATGGATTTTGATGGCAACAGCTAATACTTAACAAACTGGGGTTTTTTTATTGTACTATTTTTTAAATGAGGGACTGAACTCATGACCTCACACTTGCCAGCCAGGCACTTATGCCACTGAGCTAAATCCCTACCCCTTATTGCACTCTTCTCTTCTACATATATTAACTGAAATTCTATTGCAAAGAAGAGCTGTTCCTTTTATTTGTTTATTTATTTATGTCCATATGTACTCATTTATTTTATTTGAGTTATAACTGAATACTTTAATTATTTGTTTTGTTGCTCCAGTGGTTACAGCTCTGGCTAGCTAGCTCCTTCAGCATTTCATTACTATATATCACCACAATTGGTCAGACATATCTTTTGTTTTCTCTGCCCCAAGCCTGGGTTTAACCCTTCCATCCTAAGCTCTGATTCCTTCTCTTAGAGAATGGTGGTTAGAAACCAAGATCTGGACTCTTGGCACATGGTACCGAAGTACCATGAGCTGACTGGCATTATTGTGTTCTGGAAACTAAAAGTCCAGTACCTAAGTATCATCAACATTGATTCGTTCTTCTCAAAGTAATTAATTAACTTCATTTTTTTGAGATGTGATGTCACTGTGTATTACATACTGGCCTTGGGCTTGATATGTAGCCCTGGCTGACCGTGCACTCACTGTGATCCTCCTGCCTCAGCTTCCAGTGTTCTGGTATTATAGGTGTGCACTACCACATCCAGCTCTGGTTTGTTCTGTACTTGCAGGGAAGCAGGAAAGAGAGGTCCCTTTTTTCAGTTAGGATAGAGAGTGGGGAAGAGATAGATTGCATTAAAATATAAATACTGAAATTGAGGAAAATCCATTCCCATAGGAGCACAAACCAAGACATTTGACCGAATCAGAGAGTCAGGCAGAGCTTCCCATCGGGAAGGTCTTTTAAACAGAAATTTATAGAAGTTGTTGGCTAATAGATATATGCATGTATGTGTACACATTGTATCACATTCTTTCTGCTTGAGGAAAAAAGAAGAATCAGAAAAGAAGTGATGTGTGAATAAATGACTATGAATAAGCAGTTTATTTTGAAGGAAAACCATATAAATTCAATAATCATAAGCAGGTTTCCATCATGTGACATGTTTATAATTAAGTATCAAGTCTGGTCTTCCTAACTTAAAAATTAGCAAAAAAATGGTGAAATCCTGCTCAAAACAATTCTACCTAAGAATTACCAGGTATTAATATTCCTTTTGATATGTATTTCTTTCTTATAAAACTAATAATGAACAAATGAACAACTAGTGACAGCGAAAATCTCACGAAAAGGACAACTCTCCTGATGAGGCTAGTTATCCAATAGCAAGGAATTAGGAGCTCCATGGCTACAATGACCTCAAAGACATTGGCAGCCTCGACAAGCCACTGTGGTCTGCGGCTCTTTGCCATACTGAATCAAACCACCGACGATTATGAAAAGGTGCACATGCTATTTGTGGTTTCTGGTATAAATACTGTTCCTACTTCCTGAGTCAACAGAGTTCTGTGAAGGCTCTGTTCACCTCAATGAACAAGCAAAGGAAGTAACTCTATCGATCCAATTTCCATGTTACTTCTGGAAAAATTCCATTGTCGTCAGTGCAATAGTGGATTACATAGTGTCTCCAAAAAAGTCATGTCTACCCACAGCCTCAAAATGTGAACTTCCTTGGAAGTAGGGTCTTTGCAGATATCATTAGTTAAGAGTCTTGATGAAACCATCCTAGACTTAAGTTAGATTAGATGCTTATAAGAAGAGAGAGAACCCAGAAAGATCAGATAAAGGCAAAGTTAGACAGAGATTGGAGTTGTGCTACCACAAGCAGAAGACTGCTTGGTACTCCCAAAACTGGAAGAAGCAAGAAAGCAATCATTCCTAGATTCTTCTAAGGGAGCATAGCCCTGAAAAAACTATGATTTAAGACATCTAGCTTCCATGACAGTGAGAGAAGCCATTTGCTTCTTTTCCACAGTATGTATATTCATGGCAGTATTTCTTACTGATAGCGATGCCAGTTATCTGTGTAAGAATAGTTATTATGAAAGATAATGTTTAATATAATGTTTAATAATGGTTAATATTTGGATCAAAGATTAGGAGGGAATAAGTCTAGGAGGTAAGAATGATGAATAAGAGTATTGGTGGGGATCAATGGGGAGATAACGCTGGAAACACACTCCAAGGCTATCAAACCATCCCCGTACCAACCCAGCAGGAAAATGGAAAAATTACCACTTGTGCATATAAGGAAATTACTTTTCCTCATTTCTGCCTTCCACAGGGAAGTAGAACCATTCCTTCAGGTTAACCAGTAATAATTATTTGTGCTGTCTCAAAGAAGGTGTTAAGTTTAAATCCTCTCCTACTGTTTTTCTTTGCTTCTATCTTTCATAAGGAAAACAATGTCTCATAAGAAAGTGTAATTGAGTAAATTAACAGAAAAATTAGGTAAATTTGATCTTAGGGAGGATAAAAAGAAGCCCAAGTATGGAAATGACTTGGAAAGTGAAGTAAAAGATGTATATTGTTGTTTCAACATAGTAAATATCTACTGATTGAATTTGGAGATTTTATCACAGTTCTTCCCAATCCTTTAGGGCTCCCTAATGGTTTGACCCAGCTGACCTTTTCTTTCTTTTATGCTTGTCTTTCTGAAGTATATTGTCAATAAAAGACACCAATCAACATTCTAGCCCACTTTTCCACAGGTACTATGGTAACTGTTATTACTTGGGAGATCATAAAATATAGAGAAAATTAGGTGCCTCTTATTCAAATGGTTACTTTCTAAAAGGAAAGACAAAAGAAGACATTCATACATGTGATGATGTGGGAGAGTGGGACTGATTCTCTAACAAAAGATGAAACCCACATACAGGAATAAATAACAGCACCTCCCAGATAGGCATTTTGGAGGCTATGCACAGAAATCTCACAACAATGAATTTCTTTAACATGCTTTTTTCAAAGTTGCAGGTAGAGCCTGCATGTGAGTCAAAATATAGGAAATACTATGTTCAGCAAAACAAAGTAGAACTAATAAGAAAAATGGGACTGAATTTTTGCATGTTTATAAGCTACCTCTGAAGGCTTTATAGCTGAAAGGAAGCAGCTCCCAAAAGTTGTGAGCTGAGCAGTACCATGGGAATAATCATAACCTTCCACAGAAACTACTTTGAAGGTACTCTCTCCTTCATGGGTAAACCTCAATATATTTATTTTTATAACTAGTCTCTATTTTAAGTCTTGCTTGTTATCAAGTACCAACAGCACTATTACTGTCAAACATGTTTAAGCACATAGATTTACATGTTGAGATGTGGCTAAAAAAATTGGCATTGATTTATGTGTCACTCACACACCTGGCGAGGAAAGTATAAACTGACTCGTGTTCCAGACTCAGAAGGCCTCTGGTCCGTGAGAGCAGGGCCTTCCACTCTGTGTGTTTCTGCTCCCAGTTATTCCCCAGTATCTACCCAGTAACTTTTCGCTGAGTGAACGGTATGATTACTGTACGGTTCCACCAGGAAAAGCTTCAGAGATGAAGAAATCGGTAACTTCATCGAATTACTCTCTCTCCTTAGAAACAACTGCCTCTAACCTGAAAATTTTGCAGTGATCATATCATCCCTTCTTCTTCCCACAACACTGTCCTTTGGAGCATTGCCTAAAGGCCGCTGGTGAGTGTTCTAGCAGGGATAATGTCCTGTCCAATCAGAACATTTGGAGTTGAGCAGCCGCTCAAGGGCTGAAAAACCATGACTGGCCACTCTGCTTGCCTGGCTTCCATCACTTACCCGTAAAATGAGAATGGTAACTATAGGAGGCAGCACCAAGCCAGCAATTGCTAAGCTCTTTCTTTGTCCCAGGAGCTCTGTCTTAATCTGTATCTTCCTTAATCATCCCCAAAAGGCTAAGAGGCAGGTGCTGTTGTTCACTTTCACAGTGGAGGAAATCGAGGCCTAGAAGGTACATAACTTACTTAAAAGCACATAGCTAATATGTGGTAAAACAGGGGTAGACTCTAGTGTGACTCTAGAGAACTTGTTCTAGAGCTTCCCTGACCTGCTCATGTAAATATTTATTAGTAGCCAATAAGATAGGATGGCAAAGCCCTGTGTAATGGACAGCACAGAGAAACTGAGGCAGCACACAAGTGCAGCCATGAGTGCTTAGAGAAATAAAAGTGCAGATGATGGCTAGATGGGGAAGATCACAAATCTAAAATTAGCACCAAACCAGACTGTCTCGTGTAGTGGCAGAGTGTGTCTTTCTTCTCCGGCAAGTAATTACCGAATCATGTTTTAAGTACTGTCTACAAGCCTCACTTTTCAAGGGTGCTTGGTACCTAATTAGAAAGGCAAGGACGAGAAAGCAGTTAATATTTTTCAAGAGAAATGACTTATAACTTGTTACAGAAGAAGATTTCAGCCTGATGTGATTAGATAAAAATGTAATCTATTTGATGGCAGTTATACCTGTCTGTCTCTTCTTTGGGCATTAGGATGTGGTTATTTATGACTTTTACTTCCTGAAATTGCCTAATCACCCTCTGGTATTTTTTGTACTTTGGCTTTTTTTTTTAAAAAAAAAAAACCTGATTTCCCACAATAGCAAACTCACTCAGGGATGGGATTTTTTTTTCTTTTTTCCTTATAAGCCTACTAAGGTGTTTTCCTATTGGGAAATATGCCTGCAGTATGTAGCAACCACTTTCAATGGGTTGCTTTTCCTTCATTAAAAAGCAACTACTGACCACCATGCCTCTCTCTGTAAGTTAATGTTGGTGATTTCAAACTATACAGGTTTGGAGGTGCAAAGTGTTCTGCTCATTGAGCTGTTTGTGTGCATTAGGGTCCTGTCCTGTCCTCATAGTCTCTGCCAGCCCCAAAAGTCCCTCATAAGTGCCATTCAAGAGCACTTAATTGCCTGGCAATGTGAATACAAAGACCTTGTAAAACCTGCTACCCCACAGCCAAGCAGCTTAGCGTTTCCTGCTTCCTTCCCTACTCCAGTTTAAAAGGACAAGCTGCGCTCGGACGTCTGGGGGCTTCTGGGTAAGGCCGAGCAGGGTGTCCTCGATGGTAAGGTTTTCTTAGTTACTCATGAGCTGTACAGCCCCACAGATGCCCCCAGTAGTGGTGCCTTCAGCTGTTCGGTCCTGCGGTGTTGTCATTTCCACGCACAAGTTGATGACCATACTGTCCTTCTTGGGGCATTCAGAATCCCTCAGACTCAAAAAACCAAAACAAAACATAACATCCATGACTGTGTGGACAGCTTCAGAGGCTGACTGCCCTTCCTGTTTGAAAGTTCAACAGAGAACCTCACCTGGTATTCAGCAGCTGTTAATCTATACATAGGTTTTTTTTCAGCAGAATAATAAAAGAGAAATATCTTTTACCCTCAGGTATAACACTAAAACTAACATCCTTAGATGATAACCTTGATGTTAGCTTTGCGGCCATCAGGACAATGTCACATACCATTTTGCTGTACCTAGAGACCTGTATGCAACAAGGCAGGCACATTTTATAAATCTTCACTAACATAGGTTAGTGGAGGTTACATCTCATTTATCCATTCTGTTCCTGCTAAAAGAATCCAGGGTAGACACAGCACTTCCTTCCTCTGCTGTAACATAATAAAGCTGAGCTAGAAGACTCTGTGAAAGGCCCAGTGTTGTAGTCTGTCCCAGTTGCTAAAATAGAATGCCACAAATTGTGTGACTTACAAACAACCAAGATTAATTCCTCCTTTTCTTGAAGCTGAGAAGTCCAAGATAAAGGGGTTAATGTGCATAATATCTAGTGACAACTTGCTTCCCCGTTTGTGGACAGCTGTCTTCTCAGTGTCTGCTCACACAGTAGAGGGAAGAAGGGATTTCTTTGAGGGTTGTTTTTTTTTTAATCAAGACACTAGCTCCAGTCGTGATACTTTGGCCTCATGACTCCATTGTCCAAAGCCCCACCTCCAAATACCCTTCATTACACTGAGCACTAAGATTTAATGTATGAATTGACTATTCTGTGTGGAGCAGGAAGGTATAGTAAAAGAGAAATGAGTACTATGGGAACACAAAAGATGATGCAGCTTACAAGATTAACTGGAGTTTATTCAGGGTGTTCTTTCTTGCCAGTTCCTCACAGTTTTGTTGAGGCACAAGCACTCAAGGGGACCTAGACCAGAACCCTAATCAGAAAAGCTCTAAGGGGGCCCAGAATTTCTACTCTTTCTCCAGTCCATTTTCTCTTGAAAAGCAAAACTCCTAGCCCGATGTCTGTAGACAGAAATGCTCGGTTGAGTGGACACCGTGTAGTCTCCACACAGTACCACGTCGTAACCATATTGCTTCAATATTCCTTAAATGACATAAGTATAGAGGAGCAAGAGATCTAAAGACTCTACGGGCAGGGAAGCCTGACAGTGAAAGGGTGTAAATTGGCAGATTAAGCTCTGGCTGGCGAGCATGGCCCATTTGGCGGAACTGCAAAGCAGAGGCTTTAAAGCAGCCGTGTGCCACACCGAAGCTGTGACGCATGGTCCAGCACTCCTCGGACACACAGCTGTGCATACCAGTGTGCCTCAATATTGATAAGATTATCTTATCAGTACTACTAGCAGGTTAGACAAATGACTTCATTGCAACAGAAGTGTTTGTTTAGGAGTGTCTCTGTTTCCCCAGTATGAAACAGTACTTAAAGATTTTGCAAAGGTTTTTGTTTTAAAACCACCAGAGACAATTAGTTATCAAATTGGTTTTCTTTTTTAAATGAGCTACTTAGCTTCTTTAGTACTTGGAATCCTCAAAACAGATATAGGGCCAAGGGCTCCTTGCTAAGTCCTAGTGTGCTGATTTATCTCACATAGCACACAGCGTCCATCCTCCCCAGGACATTTAAAACACTAGAGCAGAATCCAGCGCTGTATTCTAGGGATTTGCACCTGCGCGGTCACCTCTTTGTCTAGGAAACGTGTCAGAGATAAAGCAGAGATCCTGCTTCCATGCTTGAGAGTCCGATGTGGAAGGGAAATATTCTGGCAGGAAAGGGAAAGGGCTTCCTACTGTAAGATGCAATGGGGGTTCAAAAAATTTCTGACCAGACAATACCAAACATTTTATATACTAATATCTTAGAATAATGCATGTTTGCTCATCAGCCTTGACTCGCTGTTGTTTAAGCTATAATGTATTCTCAGGGTTAGTAATGAGTAAAGGAACTGAATTCAGTATTTGTTCTGAATCCAGTTCCTTCGCTTGTTAGTTACATAAACTTATGCAACTTCTCTGTGCCTTGGTTTTCTCATCTGTATAATGGAGATATAACAATCATACTTCCTTGGGGCTAATAGGCAGATGGAGTAAGTTAGCTGTATGGTAACAATCTAATAAATGCTGGTATCTGTGATTATTATATGCTACCCAGTTCATCTCATATCGACTAAATAAATGTTTTTACAATTTATATTGTTCTCTAAATCAGGTGCAAATTGAGTTTTGTATACATACAATTTCCACTATTAAAACAGACCCCTTACCCTGTCATTTTTGTGCTTAAAGACATCTCAGGTTCTCTTGAAATCAGATCTAGTCCAGGGAACCGACCTTGTGAGGATCGTCCTAACTCTTCTTTACATAAAAGTCAAACCTCATTTTAGAATGATCTACTTCCATCAATAAAAGACAAATCATTAAAATCTCATAATTAACAAAAGTTATAACAGAAGCAGACAAATTACTGCCAGTCAACAGCAACTGATCCATATCTATTTCTGAAAATAAAATTTCTGAGGGCCAAGAAACAAGATATGATGTCCCAGAATCAAGAAAGATGTCTACCATGACTCAATTTGCTTGCATTAAAAAATGGTCTAGAAACCAGCAGATCATGCTATAAAAAGAATATATTTTGTGTCCTGCAGAGATTTAGAGTTAAGATGTGGCCTACATTGCTCATGATACTACTGCCTTTTGGTAACACTTTGATTTATTGACAAATAGATCCCAAACTGGTATCTTTTCTGCCTGAATACTAATAATTTTTTAAAGAGCCAATCCACATGAAGAATCTGCAAGACCAAAGGCAATAGTATTCTTCCTGAAGAAATAATATACAAAACAATAACATTATCATTTTATAATTTATTTCTATGAAATAACAACTGGTTGCTGTGAAAGTATCTCAGTATGTTTACAATGAGTTTAACTAAGCAGTTATTATGTCTATATTCACAAAGCTGTGGCTGGAATACTCATGGGTGATAGAAAGATAGTAAGTTTCTGGTCTTCTCCTAATTTTGTTTCATTCTGTTTGTGCCAATGACTCACTTTGTTGCCCAGGCTAGCCTCAAACTTTCAATCCTCCTGCCTCAGCCTCCAAAGTAGATGGGATTACACATGTATGCCAGCCCCACTTTGTTTGATTTTTTAATTTTCTTCATATAGATAAAACTGAACTACTAAAAAGAAGATTTTTTTTTTTTTGCCAGGATCTCGCAATTTAGTTCAGGAAGGCTTTGAACTCACTATATAGCCCAGGCTGGCCTCAAACAGTGATCGTCTTGCCTCAGCTGCCCAAGTGCTAAAATTACAGGCATGCACCACAATGCCCAGCTCTTTTGAGATTTGTCAGGCAAGAGTCATTTAATGTTGGGAATAGCAGGGGTTATTTTCCCCTCTCTGATTAATTTGTTTGTTCTAGGGTTGGTCTCACTTTCTTTCATTTTTAGATTCTTCATTATATTCATTCTCAGTTGCTGTATAACACATTATCTCAAATACAGAAGATTAAAACAACAAATATTATTTCACAATTTCTGAGAGTCAGGAGTCCAACAATGGCTCAGCCAAGTTGCAGAGGCCGAGGGTCCCTCACAGAGGAAGGCTGGAGCTGCCTCATCTGAAGGCTGACCTGGGGCAGGGGTCCGCTGTCAGCTCACTAATATGTGTCTGGGCAGATGGCTTCCTTCAGCCCTTCACCAGCTATTGGAAGCCTCTGTTACTTCCCATATGGGCCTTGCCATGTAGCTGCTCAAAAAGACAGCAGGCTTTGCCCAGACCAAATGATCCAGGAGGGAAACGACAAGATAGAAGGCACAGTACTTTTTATAACCTCCTCTCAGAAGTGTTACATCATTACTTTTGTCATAGCCTGTTGGTTACACAGAGCAACCAATCTCCACTGGCTATGACTAACAGGAAAAAGGAATTATTG
The DNA here is from genome assembly GCA_004027295.1 of Dolichotis patagonum. NCBI lineage: Eukaryota > Metazoa > Chordata > Mammalia > Rodentia > Caviidae > Dolichotis > Dolichotis patagonum. The sequence goes on along the minus strand of PVJX010000342.1, from coordinate 234,173 downwards.
GAGCCCATCTCAGAAGCCACCTCCCACAGCTGTGCTGATAAATATAATTTACCCATAGTATAGGCTGACAAGGAAGGTGTATACACAGTTTCTGGCATTCAGAATGAAACATTTTCTTTTCAAAACATAGAAGGGCATAATTAAAAAAAAACTAATGTGCTTATTGTCACATTGTTCATTTTGTTATTTAACCTATTATTACTAGAGTTTAGTATCATTTTGATAGTTGTCATAGCACTTGTCAAGGACCATTTAAACAATTATAGAGCATTAACAAAGTGACTATTGGTCAATGAATATTAATGATTCCAGAACACAGTTCATTTCATGGGAGCAAAATTGCTTTATTTCCTCATGACAGCAACTGTATTACATTAAATTAAGTTAAAATGAGCAATCCATTTCTTTTAATCCAAGTTATTTCTTCAAACTTTTGAGGGGTATATTTTAGGCAACACCAGCATTCTATCATTTAATATATTAAAGGGCAAATAGAAACCACCCTCACAAAAGATAATAATTGTATGAACACTGAGAAAATATGCCTAGACTATAATATCTAAGATCACTTGTGATTTATTTCTCCAATTCATGTTTCCATAACCCAGACTATGTTTCCTTATCAGTTAGGGCAAGAAAGCTGTGTTTCTGCAATGGTTTTCATCAGTATTATCATAATGCACTGTCTATTTTAATCTTATTTCTTACAAGATGCTAACTGCCTTTCACATGTTAGGAGCCACACAGTGTTTTAGATCTGGAAAGAGCCTTGGAAGTTTTTATGTTAAAAACGGTCCTCATTTTTGAAGAGTTGAGAAATACCATACAAAATAGTACTGATTTTCCATGTTCCTTGTTTCATCTTTAAAAACTGACTAAAATTTAGGATCATGCAATACCACTGAGCAGTATTAGATTACTGATAATTATTCATTATACATAACCTTCAGAAAATACCACACCCATTGGTGCACAGTGGTTCCAAGAGTTAGAGGAATCAAATCCAATCAGACATTGGGCAAGCTTTGTCTTTTTGACAGTCTCCTTACTAGTACCACACAGGGCCACATTCACAGCATGTGGCGACAATCAGTCCATAGTGCTTTTCTGTGAGTATTTAACTTTCTTCTTAAAAGTAAAACTGAGCTATTTTTTAAAGTGATCAAGGTAAAACATAGGAGTTGTTACAAGTATAGCATATGCATGCACAAACACAAATACACTTCAGCCACCTGGATGCTAAAGAGCTTATTTTGGTTAGAATCAGGGTATTATTACAAAGTTTAATTCTAAAGCAAATACTTATTTCATTCTTTTTATATGGCTGGTGGCAATACAATACATCATACAGAGCTTATCTTAGCCAAAGATTACCCTAAGCATTAAACTAATTCTTTTCTCTGATATTAGTCTTACACAAGAGTTACAGGACCAGCCTATAAAGACTGAGCTAAATTTTATTTCCTTCATTTGATTTGCAATATCAAAATTGGGTATTTTCTAGTGGGTTCACTAACTATAATGTGCATATTTATGATTGGGTAAGTTGTTCATGGAATCTGATTTTTACTTTGTGATGTTTCCAATATTTTAAGTTAATATTTTGATTCCTAACATGTAATCAGTAAACATGTCACTTATTTTAAGTGAAGGATCACCCTTGGGTTGGAGGTGTGGCTCAGCGGTAAAGCTGTTACTCAGCATGTTTGAGACCCTCGATTCTCTCTCTAGGAATATATGTAATATATATATATATATATATTTATATTTATATTTATATTTATATTTATATTATATTATATTTTTTAAGAAAATCCTCCTGTTTGATAGTTTCAGTTCTTTCAGAGGATTTCTACAAATGAATCCTTTTGGGCTAGTTTTTCTTAGAGCACAGTATGTGAATTAATTTAATTAGTGTAATTAGATTTCTCTCCTCTCACTAGTATCTTTTCTGTTTAGTTCACTATTACATATTTTAATGAAACCAACCCTAACTCCAGCCTCCAAAACTCTGGCTTTTCAGGGGCATCTCTCCTAAATTTTTTCTCTTTTTTTTAAATATTCCATAATTGTGCATTTTCAATGTACCTACATCATGTATAAATTTTAAGTTCAATCAGTTATAAAAGTACAAAGAAAACTTTGCCCAGGTTCTTAGTATCTTCTCAACTTGAATAACACCCACATGGGATCCTGAACCCATTTTCCTATTTTGCTTTTCACAACAGGTCTCCAGCCTGAGAGAGAGGGTAGTTATTATCCCCACTCCACAGAGGCAAAGGTCACACCTTGGCAGGGCAGGGCCAACAGTGTCCTTTGCAGTTTCATTTGCAGAGCATACAAGAGCCTTGGAGTGGGCAACAGGGAGGGGCTGTCCTCCTGGACAGATGCCTGGATTTTCTGTCTGTCTCTAGAAAACAGATTGTTTAGTTATCTGCTGGCACATAACAAACTGCCTGAAACATCTTTAGTCATTTCAAACTGCTACTTAACTGTTTCTCACAATGTTCGGGTTAACTGAGGCTCAGCTGGACAGATGTTCCGCTGGCCTTATTTAGGGTCTCTCGTGCAGCCTTAGTTTATGGCAGATGGAGCTGGAATGACCACAACGACTTCATTCTGACCCCTTCCATGGCAGGGTGTGTTCAGGTGAGACATAGGAACACTGGAGCTTCTCTTCCTCGTGAACTGTGGACGTGATCTTGACCTCAGATTAGCAGTTGTTGTAGATATATCAACAGTGAAAGCTTTAGGCTGCCTTATGGCTCAGCTCCAGACTCACTTCTTCTGTGTGCCTTTGGCTGAAATGAGTCACGGCATCAGCTTAGGTTCAATTTAAGGAGAAATCCATAGGGCAGGAGGACTACAAGTCATAGTTCATCAGGGCCACTTTAGGAGACCAGCTGCTACAGGAATTAAGTTTTCCTTTTCCTCCAATTCAGACTTCACTTCCTCTCTACCTCTTTTCCAGCTCCCTGTATCTCTGGTGGTTTGCCTAAACCTACAAATGTGACCTTCTTGTCCATAAACATGAAAAATGTCCTACACTGGAATCCCCCAGAAAGCCTGCAAGGAGCTGAAGTTACATACACTGTGCAGTATTTCATGTAAGTTGATTCTTTTTCTTTTGGCTAGCTTGTAAATACAAGGCTCAGACTCCAGTGAACTGTGCAAAGGTAAACCTGCCAAACTATTAAATCAGTTTTTGAAAAAGGGAAAAGTTTTGCCTATTCCAAGTCATTTTCGTGATACATTTTGTTGTGTTAAATTAGAAAACAGTTACTTCACGGAGCCAAGCATTAGATGCCCAGGTGATGGGAGTTATTTAAATACAAGAAAGAAGTTGGTCAAAGCACTATTCTCTGGCTAAGCAAACAAAGCAATCCATCACCTCTGAAACTTCTAAACTTGTTGGAATTATGAACATCCTTAACTTAATGAAATGGAGAGCAGAATTCGACTCTTCCTGCAAAATATAACAGGGAATAGGCATTTTTACTTTTCACCTGTCCTTCTAAACTCATCATAAGCAAGAAAGGATGCAAAACAGACACAGTGTTCATCTTTAGAAGACAGGAATGGCCGCAGTGCCTGACCACAAACTGGAAAGCATACAAGCCAAATGTCACGTAACTGGAAAACAGCTGCAGAAGGTGATGGCAAAGCCATACCTTGCTCCACAGCAGAAGTGTCATAAGTGCCATAGTGCTTAGAGGCTTGTCCAACAATCTAGACAGCTGGAAATCTAAGGTTGCTACCACCAGAAACCAAGGAAATGTCCGTATAGAGCCCCAGTTAGGTGCCTTCAGAAGGTCAGTAGAAGGGGACATTAAATGGAAATCAAGTTCAAGTGACATATCCATTGTGAAGCACTGGTCACAGCCCAGACAGAGCCTAGAGTCAGATGGGGCAGAGAGGAAGACAGGTGGTAATAGCTGGAGCAGCCCAGGAAAGCAAACTTATGAGAAGACAGAAGTTACATCAGCCTCCAGCAGTCCAAAACCTGCAGGCAGGCAGGTTCCCAGCAGAAGGAATAAATATTCAATTTGGTGAAAGATTGTTATACCAAAACAGAAGTTTAGGGCCAGGGATTTAGTCCAGTGGCATAAGCATCTGCCTGGCAAGTGCAAGGTCATGAGTTCGATCCCCAGTACCAAAAGAAGAAGAAGGAGGAGGAGGAGGAAATGAAAAGACAAGACCAGAAGTTTAAAATTACGAATAGCAAAAGCTCAGTTACCTGACCCTAACTCCTGTACCCATCTGTTTCATAGTCACACAACAGCCAGCCCCATTCGAAGCTTATTAGTGCTGAAGAAAACAGCACAGCACCTTTCCGTAACTGCCAGAAGAGGGAAGGAGGAATTGGATCAAAAGAAAAGAAATGAGTTCCTGAGAAGCTTTCCCTTGGAAGTAAGAAAAATTACCTGTGTGACTTTAGTAGAGTCCATGATCAAACTGATCTCTAAAGGTAAATCTCAAAGAAGAGAAAATAGTGAAAGAAGGGATTCTAAACAAGGAGAAAAGTAAGTGGACAGAGCTTAGGAAAAGTGGGAAAATAAAAATATTATATCAAAATGAAAAACCTTTTATAGATAACTGATGATAGTGGCTAAATAGGTAATAAGTATTATTCAGAAGTGTTTGCAACACATTCATGCTGTGTTTAGGGAATTTTAATAAAAATAGTAGCAAGACATACCCTGGGGAGGTTTCCAAAGATGGCAGACCAGTAGGTAGCAGGATATGGAGCCTCTCTGAGAGAGACAGCTTAAATGCCAGAATAGAACACCCTGGAGAGACCCAAACAGAGAGATGGACTCTCTCAACCCAGGAAGAAACTAAAGTGAAAAAAAACCACTCAAATATGAGGTCCCAGGGCTACCATTAGAGAAGCCAAGATCAGCAAGCACAGCGCCCTCCTTGAGCCGCCTGAATTCCTGCGCCGATGCAACTGGCTTGAGCGGCCGGAGCGCGGAGCTGAACAGCCCTGTGCGCTGCTTGCCCGGACCGGCCCTGCACTCGACCCACCCAGAGGCACTGTCAGTTCACTCTGCAGCCGTGCTGAAGTCCGAGGTCGGGGAACCCAGCAGTTCTCAGGGACCGGCATCAACACGTGAAATAATAGATATACATGTAAAGACTCATGCATGTGTAGAGCTTATAAATAGTTTACAAAAACCAACTATATAACACATGTTGAAATGAACAACTACTTTGAAGAAAAAGAGACACTACAGTACCCAGTGCTGATTCCATAATGTCATGATGTGAAATCCAGCAAAATTATCACTTTTCATTCAAAGTGATTTTAGCTTGTTTTGCTTTGTTTAAGTTCAACACACATGAAGGTATGGACAGCTGTTTTGAGGAGAATGAGAGATACTATGACAGCCATTCTTGGCTTCCCTATTGTCAGGTCTTGAAGACCTGAAACGCCTTCCTTGTCTTGTTCAGATCAGTTCCATACTATCTTGTTTCATGTGAATTCCCTGTATGTGACAATATGGACAACTATTTGGAAGAAAACAAGAGTCAATACGATAGAGAGTAAATATCTCTGATTGTCTAGTTTTGAAATTTATGTTTCTTACATTGCTTTCTTGTGATCCGCTTTGTTCTGTTTTGTTGTGTTTAATTTTACCCTTTTGATATAATTGCATGTATATTTGAGTGGGTAAGATGGATGACCATATTGCTGTTTTTGTCAGATTGTGGAGCTGAACTGTTAACAGTCTCACTGTTTGAATGTCTACTTTATATGTTTTAACTTTGTAATTTGAACAACTATTTCCAAGAAGTCAGTATGTAATTTGTCAAGTAATAATTTCTTAGGTTGTTTTTGTTGTTGTTCTTTTCCTTTTTTCCTTGGAATTCTGTATTGCTGTTATCCTTTATTCTGTTTTGGTTTTTTTCTCTTTAAATAAAATGAAAAAAAGAAAAAAAAGACATACCCTGGTGAATTTTAAGAAAATGAAATAATTTATGACTCTCGTAGCCAAGGCAGAAATAAAGTGGATGGGTGGGCAGGAGATATTTCTGCTGGTAGTTCTCATAAGAATATACCTGATAGGACTCTTACTGACCTGAGATTCTCACAAAATTCAATAGTCAGGTATTTTCAAGTAGCCAGGAACTCAGGATATCAACTCCAATCCTTCTGAAGCTGTGGAGACCAGTAATTACAGATGATATGCAGCTAACAGAAATAAAGAGGCACCCCAAAGAAGAACTTACTAGCTACGTGGTGATACAGAAAGGTAGATGGTATGCATAGGACACTTCTATACTAAATAGTGGTGCTAAATACACATATAGAAATTCTCTGTAAAAGCTTAAGCTTAATGTAACAAATCAGAATGTGGAGAGGAATTCTGAGTGTACTGTTTTTCATAACAGCAAGTCAGTAAATATGATCTAAAATGTAAATACAGTGGTCCCTTGGCATCCCTGTAAGGATGGTTCCATGACCTCCACAGATATGAAAATCTGCAGATTCCTAACATTCATATAAAATGACTTGATATTTACATAGAACCTGTGTACATCCCTCTGCATACTTTAAATCATCTTTGGATTTACATATAATATCTACTACAACGTAAGCGTTATGTCAATAGCTATTACTACACTGTGTTGGTTAAGGACCAGCAATGAAAAGGATATTTCCTATAAACACAGCATTGCTTTCCCGATATTGCAACAAACACTTGAATTCACAAATACAGACCCCATGGATACAGTGACCTGACATTGCTTTCTTATTTTAATAACTCACTTCTCATTATTTTTCATAAAACTTTTTCTTAAAAACTTTTTTAGGAACTAATATATCTTACATTAATAAAACGTTTGCGCTTTGGCAATTCCTTTAAGTTGTATTTCAATTTCTTCTGATGTTGCTGTTGAACATGTTACTTTCTTAGAACCATGTGTGTAGTGTAATCTAATTTCTGTCCATCTATTCAGCTGTCTAATCAGCCTTCCATTTATACAGAAGTATGATGATCTGTCTGGAATCATGTACAACAATCAGGGTAGTGAGTTTCAGGATGATTTATTTCTCTCTTGATTATACTTTGCTAAGTTGTTTGCATCTCAGAAAATATATAACACGCTTACAAAAAAGCATGATCATTTCGTCTTTGGAAAAAAAAAAATTCTGACCACTAAAGCCAGTGAAAGATGTCAGTGGCCACTCACCACGACCTTGTTTGTCTAGACCTCTGTTCTTGTATCACAGGAGTTTCTCAGGAGCTGGCATGTTAGGGCAGAAAACAACTCCAGCTTTGCAAAGAAAGATGACTTATGAGCATGCTCTCACCTCCTTTTCCATTAGGTGGAGCAAAGAGCTTATTCTGTCCTTCATATTTTTTATATGTTTCAGAAAGGATTTTCAAAATAGGCAGATCATTGCTGCTCTGTGAGAGCAGATTTAGAGTGTGCAACTTGTTAAAAAGCTTGCCAAGTCAGAGTTGTGACATGCCTGTGCATGGGACAGGTGAGCAGGAATACAGGGTATTTTGGTGCCAGAGAACACCAAGCACAACCTTTGGAGTCAGGCTGTGAACCATGCTGGGTAAAATGGACAGGTTACATGCTTTTATACTTTCGAGTTACATTTGTTTCTGGTGTGAGATTTCCAATTTAATAAAAGCTTAAATTATATCCACCCATGGAGTTGAATACTGTAAATTGTATAGCATTAAAAATATAAGCTTTGGCAACAAAGAAAAGCAATTCAAATCTCAGATAGTCCCTTTATTAGTCATACGATCTTGAACGAATCCCATAATCTTGCTAAGCTTCAATTTCCTGATCTGGAAAATGAGTTGTAAATAGTGGAACCCTCCTTCCTAGGGTTGTTACGATAGTGCATTGAGATATAGTATGCAAACTCTGAGCACCATTTTCATAATAGAACTTGATGTTTGCAGTTGTTACTAAAAACAGAAACCACTGAGGGGGGACCCACATGAGTTTTTGCCATGGATAAGTAAAGTTGCTGGAATATTTGTTGAACGAGTAATTTTGTATCTTTCACTCAGAATCCAGTAAGGAGTATTTTCTCCTTCATCAGTGCCCACATGGGAAGGTGCCTTGCCTTTGGCAGAGAAAGTTTGAGGAGGGAGAGTCACATGCATGTTGATAATTTTCAAACCACAAGTCAAGACCCATTGGTCAGTCAATAGCTCAATTTTCTACAAAGTCTACCTTCCCTGGAGATGGGAAGGAGACTTAGGAAGAGGGGAGGAGAGAAAGAGAAAGAGGACAGAAGAAAAGGAAATAAAAAGAATTAAAATGCAATATGCATATGTACAAATTTCCCACCATGAATGTATTAACTGTGTATTACAAACATGTACTAATAAAAAAGAAATCAGGGCTGGGGAGATAGCTCAGCAGCATAAGCACTGGCCTGGCAAGTGCAAGGTCCTGAGTTCAATTCCCAGCATCAAAAAAATAATCAATTTTGAGTGTGGAAAGTAGCATTGAATGAAAAGGTATAGAGTGGCAAGGAATGGGAAACAACTTAATGCACAGCATGCAGTAAAGTTTGGGTGTTATCTTGAAAAGTTTTATTTTTGAATATTAGATATATGTGTGGTTTGTGAGCTGGAGCATGATGTAAAGCGTATTTCTTTTGATTGTGGAGCATGGTTGTAAAAAGCTCAAAAGCCTCCAGGCATTGGCGATCACTTGGATTGAAACGTTGGTCAGCAAGGTCTGACCATGTTTCTGATGTCTTTTGGCAAACAAGGTGCTTATGAAATGGGAGAAATTTGCTTTCAGAAATCTGTTGCCACATTCTAAAAAGAGAAGACATCTCAAACTTTCTCACATCCTCCTTACCAAGATATGCCCTTCCCTTAACTCTCGTGCCTTATTTTCCTTTTCCCTCATTAGCGGCAGTGTCCAAGTCTCCATTATTTGCAGCTTTCAAATGTTGATGCTTCTGAACTTCTACCCCAGGCTTTTCTTGGCATCCATGGAGAAGTTCATTCAGGTTTTACATCTTCAACACATAGTTTTATGCCAATAACTCCAAAATCTCTACCTCCCTCTCATACCTCCCTGCTTAACCGATTGCCTACTGGGCATCTGTATTTGGACACATCTCACATACTTCATGTTCAACAGTCAATACTGAACTTACTCTTTTACCATACTCCTTCTATCCCTCCCCGCCCATTCCCAAACCCATTCATCTTTGGTGCACCTAGTCTTGGAAAATGTCACCACTATTCCACCCTTCTCCTCCCCCAGAGACATCATTTTTAACACTGTCATCATTTCAATTACCTTATGTTTTCTATGCACACAATCATTGAGTCCTAACTCCTAACATTTCTTGTTTTTGTTGTGTCCTCATTCATTCCATGGCCAAGTCATCTACATCTTCCACCTAGACCACTGCAGAATCCTCTCAACTGTTCCCAGGCTGCCTCTCCCAAACTACTAACTATATCCTCCACACCACCATCAAGCCTGTCGTCTTCCCCTGGCGCCCCTGGTTGAATGTCTTCAATAGCCTCCAGTGCAACCCTGTCTAATCTCCCAGCTCATCGTATTACTGAAATTGTTTGTGCCTCAATCTCTCCTGCCCGAAAATAAAGGAAAAGAAAATCAAATTTAGTCAATATCATCATCATCATCCCTATAATCATTGAAAACACATATTTTGGTAAACACTCCAACCCTGTGGATATTCCCCAAATTCTTTTTTTTTTTAACCAAGGATTGAACTTATGACCTCACGCTTGCTAGGCAGGTGCTTATGCCACTGAGCTAAATCCCCAGCCCTTCTCCAAATTCTTGATGGCTCCTAGCAGATTTTTAAACTTTATGAGAATGTCATGGCAATTTTTCTCCCAAGAAAATAAAGTGACTATCTTTTCTTAAGATGACCCATCAATCTGATCTCATACACATAGTGGACTAAAACTTTAGATAATTACTAAAAGAATATTGGTCACACAATATATAAAAATTTTTACTGTAGTTGAAGAATAAAAATAAAATACATGCCTTCAAAATGTACTATCCACATTATAATTCATAGAAAAGAAAGGTGATTACAGAAACTCTGACTCATATTCCTGACAGCTAATGAAAAAAATTGCCAGCAGTAAAAGTGGGTTCTTTTTTATCTCAATGACAGGCACTTTTGTTTTTCTGAAGAGAAGGTCTTCCATTCAATTTTAAATAATGACTGGTCTTTTATTGTAAACCTTAGCAGGTACCTCATTATAGATTCATGGTTTCCTTCTTCACAGATACGGGCAAAAGAGATGGCTGAATAAAGCTGACTGCAAAAATATCAATAGGACCTACTGTGATCTTTCTGATGAAACAGCTGACTATGAACATCAATATTATGCCAAAGTTAAGGCCATGTGGAAAACGAATTGTTCCAAGTGGACTGAAACTGGGCGATTCTATCCTTTTTTAGAGAGTAAGTAATGCAGTTGTTGGTTAAACATGTATTAATATCCAGTTAATCTGCCCTCCTGGTTTGAGTCTCAGCCCCACAGATAATCTTGCCCAGAGGAAAGGTTCCGCTTGCTTTGTTCTGCACCAGTGGGGTAAATGACCAGGCCACAGTCCTCGCCTTAGAATCACCTGTAACATGAACGTTTTGGTCAAGGGGTCTCTGAGATCTCTTCTAGATCCAAAGTTAAGGCTGGGTTTCAATAATATCCAGTTTTGATTTATCTTCCATGTAGTGGAGGGTGAATAATTTGAGGAACAACATTATTTTTTAACTTCATGCATTAATAAACCATTGATGTGTGTCCAGAAGATGGATTAAAGTGTCCTGATCACTCTATCAAGTCTCTTCTTGCTGTGAACTTGGCAGTGTGATGATTTAATTTCTAAGTGTGACTCAGACTTGAGGCAACATCTTCCTAGTACTTGCTGTTATAGTTTTGCCTTCCCCTAACCTGTGGCTGACGCCACCATGAAGGATGCATTCAGAGTCATCATCATGAACTCTGCAGGGCTTCCTGAGGCCCCAGACTGCCCTATGCTTTGCCCAATCAGAGGTTGGCAAACTACACCCTTCAGACCAAATCCAGCCCCTTCTTTCTGTTTTCCTATAGGGAAAAAGCCAAAAATAGCATTCCTATTTTAAAATAGCTTTTACATACTAAAAGAATATTTTGTGACATGTGAAACTTACATGAAATTTAAGTTTCAGTGTCTATTCATAAAGTTGTATTGGAACACAGACCACACTTCTTTATTTATGGAGTTATCTGGCAACTACATTTGTGCCACAACCAATGTGGAGTCATTGCAACAGAGATCTTGTGGCCTGCAAAGCCTAAATATTTGCTCTTGGACTTTCATGAGAAAACTTTACTAATTTCTGGAGATCATTCTAGTTACATCTCTAGTGTTTCCACTTACTTAAATATTATTTCTCACCAACTTTTCAAGTCACAAGAATGTTACGAACACTTGATTGTACTTGCCATCATGAAGTATTGTTTATCCTTGTGAATAGGGACTAAATAAACATAATGCTTGAATTTGCTGTTTTAAATGTGTCGGGGTGTGTGAAATGATTCTTCCAAGATATGGCTTAACTTGGGTGCTCTCTGGTACATTTTGAGGGACTTCCTCTAAGAGGTGACCATAAGTCTTTGATCTGAATAGGTTGATATTATAACTTTATGGAAGGTGATTTTCTTTTTACCTCTGAACATAATACCCTCTCCCTCCCCTTGAAGCACAAATTGGGCCCCCAGATGTTGCCCTAACTACTGATGAAAAGTCCATTTCTATTGTCCTGACGGCTCCAGACAAGTGGAAGAGAAATCCAGAAGACTGTACGATTTCCATGCAACAAATATACTCCAACCTGAAGTATAACGTGTCTGTGTATAATATCAAATCAAAAAGAACGGTAAGCCTGACATGGAATGGAGAATGTCATCTGTGTACCACATTCTGTTGCTGACAATGTCTAGAACAAGTCGCCTTGATACTTTAACCCTCTGCACTAGAATCTAGAGAGAATCATTATTCAAAACAGAGGTTGTACAAGATACAGTGGAAGCTGATGCGTAGAAAATTACAGAGCTGACTTCAGATTATTCTTACAGAAACTGCCTGGTACCTGTGTGATGCTGCTATTGACGTGTGCAGCTGTAGTGCACCCCATCTGGCTAAGGAGCCTTTATTTGCATAACACCTATTGATCATTCTTCAAGAAGGCTAAAACACTGCTAGCAAGAACACAGGACAGAGTAAGAAACTCACCCTAGTGTTATCATTTAGAATTGTTCCAGTTCCTAACCATGCTTTGCCTAGCTAAAGGAAAAGGTATTTTGAAACTATTGGTGGAGGAAAAAATAAAAGCTTACAATAATAGTAGAGGACCAAATAGTATCTTGGTCTTATTTCCTTCTGGAGTTGTCGAGTGGTCCTAGGATCTTTGGCTCTAACCGTTGTTTGCAATTCCCTGCTCTAGTGGTCCCAGTGTGTCACCAACCACACTCTGGTGCTGAGCTGGCTGGAGCCCAACACTCTGTACTGTGTCCAGGTGGAGTCCTTTGTCCCGGGGCTCCCACGCCCTGCTCAACCTTCTCAGAAGCAGTGTATCAGGACTTTGGAAGGTAAGTTTCAAAACATCCCAGCTGGTGTGAAGAAGGAAATCTGATAAAACTAGAAAGAAGTACAGCTATTTACACAAGGTTTGGACAAATTCATGTCTAATAGACAAGTTAAAACAAAGGCAGAAATAGCTACCACCTGAAATGCATCGAACCTCATTCGGCTGTGCCATGGAGCGTGGCCAATGTTAGGGAGTGTTGTCTGTTATCGGCCCCAAGGGAGACTCAGTGTGGCTCCCACAGTCCACTGCCAACAATCCTCCTGTGGTCACGTGGCTTCCTGCCTTGGGAAATAACAAGCACATTCAGCTGGGCATGATGATGCACACCTGTGACCCAACCCTCTGGGAGGCTGAGGCAAGAGGTTCACAACATTGAGCCCAGCCTGGATAACTTAGTGAGACCCTGTTTCAAAAAAACAAAAACTTTATATACACCTTTTTTCTTCTTTAAGCCATAGTTAATGTGATCAAAAGAAGTGGAGTGATCTTCAAGGGCATGTGACAATTTAATTGTGAGAAACAAAACATTATCCTGAAAACATTCCACAGCAGCATGGTAGGCTGGGTATGGCAGGGCAGGCGTGTGCCTGTGATCCTAGCTATTCAGCTGAAGTAAGAGGATGGCAAGTTTGAGCCCAGCCTAGGCAGTTTGGTGAGACTGAGTCTCAACAACAATGACAAAGAATTTTAAAGGCCTGATGTAGCACAGTAGTAGAGTCCTTACCTAGTATACATAGGGCCCTGGTTTCAATCTCTACTATTAAGAGGGGAAAGAAAGGTTAAAACATAATTGGTTTTGCTCCTCTTGAGAATGTAATTGGCTCTTCAGGTTGTTTCCAGATACCACTTGTCTGCATGAGGCTCTAACATGGGCAAATCAGTAATTATGCCCACACTCTTCAGTTGCATCTCTGTCCTTCTTGCGTGCCTCCTTCTCGTGTTTTCTGAGGTGGGTGCTATGGTTAAGGATGTTAGTTCCTCAACCATTTAGAGTTATGAGCATGGCTTTGCCTAATCTTTTTGCACCCAAGGTGAGAGGAACTTGAACTCAATCCCTGAAAATTGAAAGTTACAACAAATGGCTCCCACCTATTATTCTTCTACCAATAAAATTTACCAAGTCATTCCACTCCTGGTTCTAGCTCCAGCCACCAATAGGAATCATAGCACCACTCTTTTCTCTCCTCAGCATTCCGTCTTCCAAGATGAAATTATCCCAAGGAAAAGAAAAGGAATGTTGTATATAGACAGCAAAAGTGAAAGGCTTTCTTGTTGAATCTCTGTCCTTATCATACCTTTTCCTTTAATATGGAAGTTTCCCTCTCATGTTACAGATAAAACTGAAATGCCAAGCAAGCAAAAGCAAAACTAAGCAGATTGAAGAGATCATTTTTATGTTTGGAGAAAGTATTGTGTTTACTAACAGCTCAATCCATGCCAAGTGGCAGGAATAAATTTCCAGTGAAAATCATTTATTCAGTTGGCAAAGCTAAAGCAACTAAAGCACAGATTAAATACTTCCCGATTAACAGATGGAGCCCACTTTACCATGTGTGTGGGAAAAGGAACAAAATAACTGAGTTCCATTTCTGGTTCTAAACTTTCCCATGATATCCCAGCTGTTAAATCACTGGAGATATACTTTCTTTTTTTCTTTTTTCTTTTCCCTCCCCCCCTTTCATTACTAGAGATTAAACGTAGGGCCTTTGTATTGAGCTACATCTCCAATGCTTTTTTAATTTTTTTGAAACAGTTTTTTTGCTGAGTCACTCAGTTACCCAGGCTGGGCTCAAACTTGCAATCATCTTGCCTCAGCTTCTGGGAATTCTGGAATTAGAGGCATGTATCATCAGGCCTGGCTTGGAGTTACCATTTTATGATACTGCTCTTTTCTAAAAAATCAGTGTTACCCCTTCCTTGAAACACATTTCTGCTATCCTACTCCCTAAAGATACAATTGATTAGGTTTATTTAGTAAATGTGCCAGTATATAAAAAATACCACTAGTCATTGTTATTGTGGCCCTCAGTCAGCACAAGCCCAGTCCAGTGTGAGGGATTTGTTAGTAAGAGACTTGGGCTGAGCTGCAGCCTAAAGTAGGGCAGGTAATGTTCAGATACCTGCAGCATCTGCACTGTAACCTTGGCTGGTGTTATGGTTTGTGTTTGGTTGTCCCCTCATAGCCTCATGTGGTCATGGGGGATGGGCCTTGCAAAGGTGACTGAGTCTAGAGTCCGTGAATGACTCATGGTCCATTACCAGGATTGTGGATGTGAATGCTACACCCCAAGTGGATATGGCCTGCACATAATGTAATGGACAGAAAGAGTCTTCTGTCTGTGCTCCTTCCCTTTTGCTCTTGTTGCTTGTACTGCTTTCTGCCATGTGCCACTCTGCCTTGGAGCCAGCTGATTATGGACTGAAACCTCCACAAACTGTGAGCAAAATAAACCTTTCCTTCCTTAACTTTGGATGTCTGGTATTTTGTCTCAGCAATGAGCGAACAGTAACCAATAGAACTGGTGCTGTGTGAAACCTGATGATGTGCATGCTCTTTGGGGACCATTTGGGGTAGAAGGGGCTGCAGCTGGACTTCCATACTGACCTTTCCCACTGACTACTACTGACTTCCCTCACCACCCATGACACGTCTATTTTCCACCTGTAACTGAACAGTTAACTGGTTAGTGACTCTGCTGCTTTCACTCAGACCCAGGCATCAAGAGCATCCAGTGTTCAAATGTATTCACATGTTCCTGTGACATGCTTGCCAGTTTTATTAGTGTGTAAGGAGTACTTGATCTGGCCCGTGGATCAGTCCGTGGGTCTCACCTGGAGGGGGAACGGGGATGGCGGGCAGGGCAAGAGGAAAGAGAGATGGAGACAAGTTGAGCAGTTCCAATCAAGTCTCGTTTATTGAGGAAGTGAACATGGTTTATATAAGGTGAGGACAGGAAGTTGTCATCAGGCAGAGATGTTGTGGAGAGACCAGATAGGTCGCAGTCATGTCCAGCCAGGCAGAGAAGATCATGGGTAATGTAGGCAGACACACCAAATGCCCACAGCAGGGCGGGATGGGGCGGCAGCAGTGAGGCTATCACGCCGCTCCCTACAAGTACTCAAGGACTTCTGTCATTCATGTCTCTTTTCTACTGCTATATTAAGAGGGCAGCAGCCAGCCCTGCTCCTGTGTGCCATCAGGTCAGCATATGTAGGGAAAAACAGCAGCTGGTCCTGCACCAGAGCATCAGTGGATACCCATAGCCAGCACTGGCCAGGAGAACCCAGGAGAACCAAACAGTCAAGCTCTGGAGAAACTGTAGCCAAGGTGGGAAGTGCCTGAGACCCCACTACCTGATTGTTTAGAAGAACCCAAGAAAGCATCAAGATGAAGAAGCAACAGGCAGTCCCTTGCTCCAAACAGAGCAAGTCCAAGAGATGAAAACATGGAAGAGACCGGGAGTCACGCACCTGAAGTTTTTGAAGTGATGGCAACTGAAGTAAAGAGACAATGTCATGAGGCTATAAAAGAAATTAGAACAGAAATACTGTCTCAGGTAAAAGAAAAATGAAAAATATAATAAAAGAATTCCTAAGCATCTCTAAAGAAGACAGATTTTTAAAAAAAGCACATAGTAAAATGAGGAAAACCATGAATGAACAATATAAGAGAGATTTAAAATGCATGAAACAGATTCAAAGAGATATTCAGGAAATTAAAAACTCCATTGAAATCTGGCAAAATTGCTTGAAAGAAACTGAAGATAGACTTTCAGACTTTGAAGACAGGTGTGCAACTTGCGATCATGAAAGGAAAGATCTCTTAACAATAACAAGGAACCAGGAAATAACAATGTAATGACTGCAAGATGATGCAAAGCAAAATAATTTAAGAATAATAGGTGTCAGTGAAAAAGCAGGGGTCAAAACAAATAACATTAAAATTCTATTTACAGAAGTAATAGCAGAAAACTTCCCAAACATGGGAAAAGGATGTGATATTCAGATAAGTGAGGCATACAAAACCCCAACTAGCCATAACCAAAATAAATCTATACCCAGACATATAATAATCAAGATTCCAGAAATTGAAAACAAGAACAGAATATTAGAAGCTGTTAGAGAAAAGAGACAGATCCCCTATAAAGGAAAACCCATCAGAATCATGATAGACCTCTTAACACAAACCATCAAGTCAAGAAGAACTTGAAGTGAGTTATTTTAAGTCCTAAAAGAAAACAGCTTCCAACCCAGATTGATGTACCCTGCAAAACTATCTTTCAAAATCAATGAAGAAACAAGATACTTCCATGACAAAGAACATATACTGCTGTATTAGTCAGAATTCTCCAGAGAAACAGAACTAATTAAATAGATAGATAGATAGATAGATAGATAGATAGATAGATAGATATTTTAAGAAGCTGCATTGGCTAGCAAGTACAAAATCTGTAGGGCAGGCAGCAGGCTGGAGACCCAGCAGGGAACCAATGTTATAGTTCATGTCCAATGCAATCTGTTAACAGAAGTCCCTCTTTTTTGGAATCATCCTTTTTTTTTAATTAATGGCATCTATTGTTGAATAAAACTCATCTACATTATAAAGGATAATTTGCTTTACTCAAATCCAGTGACTTATATGTTAATCTCATTTAAAAAACACCTCCAGAGGAATGTGTAGACTAATATTTTGCCATGTACATATGCAGCCCAACCATCTGTTATGTGTTGACACATAAAATTAACATTCCCAACTTTCAGGTATAGCACAAGAGCTCACAAATGTGTCATCAGGTCTATGGTGTGATGGGCTACAGGTGGGCCAGGGACCTCTCTTTCTGACCCTTCACCTGTTCTTTTCATCCCTCTGAAGACTTGTACTCATGGTGAGCCTGCAGCATTGCATCCCTGGAAGGGCATTGTTGCCATTCTCAGCACACCGCTGCTCAGCCATCTGTCTAAACTCCAGTCCTACCCAGAAAATCTGGCCTACCTGTGCAAGGGCAGTTCTGTGGGTCATCCCAACAGGTGAAGTCACACATTTCTGTCCTCTACTAAATGCATGGAGAAGATTGAGTCCAATTAATGCCAAGAAACTGTAAGGCACAAGAGAACGTTGTTGTTTGAAGAGATGTGAGTTATTCAGATATCTGATCCTTTGCTTTCAAATACATGATCAAGCATGAATCTCAAAGCCAACAGAAGATGTGAAACTGTCTGCTGTGTTGGATCTTTTTGTATCCTTACTGTTAAGATGTGAGGTGAGTCCAGAGAGATTAAGAATACTGAGGTCTCTTACAATACTTGGCTCAAGCTTCTCAATGCATAGTTATGAAAACTGTGTTCCTGAATATATAAAGGTGATCTACCCAAAGTCTCTAAATGTTGCCAATATTTTTCCACCACAAAAATTTCGACTCTTCCATGAGTCAAGGCATCTAGCATGAGAAGTGGGAAGAGAATCAAGAAGCCAAACCATGCCTTCCCATGAGCCAGCCAGTACATGGGCTGGGAGGCAAGAAGAGCCACACACACACACACACACACACCCCATAAGCAATGGGCTGATTTGGAGGAAGTCAGGCTGAGATGATAGCAACTGAAGTAAAAGTACTAACTTAATGCTTGTATTATTTGATTGACTTTGCAGGCCTAAAGCTGATAGATTGAGAATCTACTTGGAGGATAACAATATGTTATAGCAACTGTGGGGGATTTCCTTCTGTCTTGTTTTTGAAATCCAATGTTTTGTTCTGTTATACTGTTTTGTTTTATTCCTATATCTGGATCCTAAGCAACTATTTTGAAGATAACAATATGCAATATAACAATCACTGTTAAATTCCTATCATCTTGTTTTGGAAACCTATATTCTTTACTGTGGTTGTTACTATTTTGCTTTTGTTGGTTTTGTGTTTGTTTCCTTCTTGATTTTTCTTTTTTTCTCTTTAAAATAAAAAAGTTAGACTCTTCAATCCTTTCTTACCCCCTCTTTTTTTGTAACAGATCCAACATCAGCATTAAAGGTTAAAATCATTTTCTGGTATGTTTTGCCCACATCTGTGACCATATTTCTGTTCTCTGTGATTGGCTGCTCCATCTACCGATATATCCATCTTGGCAAAGAGAAACACCCAGCAAATTTGGTGAGTGCTTGGTGTGATGGGAATATCTGTTTTAACAACACACTGTTCTTGAACAGATAAGAGTTTCTTCTGAGGGTATAGTGCATTTAAAGTTAAATAGTTGATAATTTTTTTAAGTTCTATACTGAATTAGCTCACAAACACAACCAAAGATAAAGAAAGATTCCTCAGCTTTGAAAATTTTTTATATTCAATCCTGGATCAAGCAAAGTCTTAAGTCATAAGTAAGTTAAGTCATAATCCCTGCTCTTCTGAAAGTAAAAGCCTAGTCAAGGACTAGAGATTCAAACAAATATAAGAGTATTGATTGAAACCAGACACTGGACACTCTGCAGGTATAGGTAAGATTAGACTGGACCTTTGGGCTCAGAAAAGATATAAATGAGACCAAGCCACATATTCATGCTTGTACATAGGCAAGGATTTTCATGGGGTGAGAGATGCTTCAGCTGAATTGGGTCTCCAGCTTCGGGGAGTCAGCATTGATCAAGAGAGAAACCAAAGAGGAGAAGAAGCAAGCTTCTATTGATTTGTTGGGGCAGGTACCATCCAGTAAGTTTCTATTGACCAGGAGCATTGCTTGAAAAGATTTTTCTTCTTGGCTATTGAATTTTTATGTAGCTGATGTCAACATCCTGAGTAAAACATCCCAGCCTGGTGGGCCTGAGCCTTGTGACAGGATTGCTAAAAAGGGTACAAGGGTAGGGGTTAAAAAAAAAGAAAGAAAACACATACCAGCTTCAATGGGCAATAGGCCAAATTGACCCTATATGACAGTCTTGGACAAAACATTTTTAAATGATCAATATATCTACATGCATCTGATCCATGGGTTAAGACAACAGAGAAAGCAGCACAAATGAAGATAGAGCTGCCAAGATAGAGCTGCCTTTGATCCCACATTAGTCACCTGTTAGGTATCTGTAGGCTGACGGGAAGAGTGAATGTTCTCTGCAAAAGGGGCCTTTAGGTCCCCAGAAGTAACCTAGGTAACTGTTAAAACCCACACGTCAGAGGTGTTCTCTACAGCAAAGCTGGTGGGAAACTAACTGTGTATTATCCAGCTGTGTGAATTTCAAAATTAGTAAATTTTAGATCTACTAAAGGCAAGTGAAGCCAGAAGGTTTATTTAGGCTTTTCCTTGGTAATAGTTCCCTCGTTTTGTGTAAACATTCTGCCTCTTTGATTTTATATAGTCTCATGATGGTCCGTTGAGAAGGGAATCGGGGAGAGAAACCACATGCATGCTACAAAGGGGAATTAGTGTACCACACCCAAGAGTTTATTTGACTTTCCCCAGTCTTTGCCAAACCATGGTGGTTCCTGATCTCTCCCAAGCAGACCTTGAAACCCTACATGGGAGTCAGTTTTAGCACTGAAGCTTAGATGTGAAGGGTAAGAGTTAGGACACTTTCTGCAGATAGAAAAAGCAGGACACAATGAGGTTGATATGAGAAACACATCATACTGGTAACCTGTGTGTTTCCTGATAAGGGGTCCTACTGGAGATGGTGTTGCACCCAGTCATGTTATTCTGAAGAACTTGGGCTGTTTTTTTGTTGGCAAAAAGAAGTCTCCAGGGGGTTTTAAGTTAAGAGTTTCACAGTCACCGCTAGAACAACTTCAAGGGGAGCAAGACGAAACAAGGAAAATAGCTAGGAAATGTTGGCATTATCCAGGGAAGAGAAGACGAGCATTCCCAAGAGGAGAGTGCTAGAGATGTGTACCAGAAATGGACATAGGAGGCAAACAGCCAGGATGTGATCACTCATAAAAGAGAAGCAACCAAACAGAGGAAAGACTAAACCCCATGTTCCCGGACCATCTGCTGAAAGGTTTCAAAGGACTGAAAATTATTTCCTTCAGAATTACTAAAAGATGCATTCACAATACATGTATTTGTCTCTTGTAGTTCCACTTGTAAATTTTTCTGTTATTCTACTGGCATTCAGGGCTCAGAGTTGGCTTCTTATTGGCACAGGGAATTGAATTCAGCACATGTGACTTTTTGAAACTAAAATTTATGAGAGATGAGGCTGATGGTCCTGTTCTAATGTTAAATGAAACTGTCACATAGGAGGGTGACAATGAAGAGTGTAACATAATTTATCATTGACTGATGCTTAACAGGCTCTTCTATGTATATGTACCAAATTTTTAATCTCAAATGAACTTCTGTGACCTAATTGAGAGTTTCTCTGTCTGCCATGAGTTAGCAAGAGAATTTCTCTTTTTGGCATTATTCCAGCATGATTAGTAGGGGGGAATCAGCTCTACCCATGCGCTTTTCTCCCTCTCTACATCAGTTTTCCTGTCCATTCATATTTCATGTCCACAGTGAAGCCAAGAAAGGACCAGTTGCCCAGGTAACCCCAGCATATTAACAAGTACATAGTAAACCATAAACAAAGTGGTTTCACAGATGTACAGTATTTGCCACTGTTCATGTGATCACATTCTTTTCAGAATTAAAAATGTTCAGTACATTAAGCAATTCACCTGTAATCCTTCAGCTCTGGAGAGGAAGGTCAGCCACCCCGAGCCTCACACTGGATCAATACCCACCAGTGAACATTCGCAGTTCCTTAATCCCAGACGGGAAGGTTTGCTGTCTGTGCCAGGCATAGGTTTCACCCTCCTGAGTTAGTAAGAACAGATCGCTCAAACTCCCTGATGACGCTACAAATTCCACTTAACAGCTGTTTTCAGTGTCTTTCTGAAGTGAAAAGGTGAAAAACATTTTCTTCTCTCTTTATAGATTTTGATTTATGGAAATGAATTTGACAAAAGGTTCTTTGTGCCTGCTGAAAAAATCATGATTAACTTTATCACCCTCAATATTTTGGATGATTCTAAAATTCCTCAGAAGGATATGAGTCTACTGGACAAATGCAGTGATGGATCCAGACTCAGTGACCCTGAGCCCCTCTGGGACCTGGAGCCCCATCCAGGGGAAGGTGAGGTGGAACACTTAGGGTACTCCCCACATTTGGTGGGAATCTTCCGTGACTCTGAAGAAAGCACCAGAGATGCTTCCCTGACCCAGCAGGGGTCTCTCAGCAGCACAACGGTTACAGACAAAGCTGTGGTTGAGTATGAGTGTGACGTCAGAACTGATGCTCAGCAGGGACTTGAAGGTCACCAGTTCAGTGCACAAGAGATGGCATCTATACCAGGAAAATTATTTCAGCAACAGACAGCACTGACAAGCATGGGCCCACCAACACTGTTGTGTTCGTATTCTCCTCAGCTCAGCGACTTATACCACCTGGCACAGGAGCACATGGTCTCGAAAGAGGAGCTGGAGGAGAAACCGTGGATGACGCTGGTTGACTGGGACCCTCAGCCCAGCAGGCTGTGTATCCCTTCCTTCTCCAGCTTTGACCAGGGCCCCAAGGGCAGCGAGTATCCTGAGTCTGATGGTCTTGCAGAGGAGGGCCTGTTGTCCAGACTCTATGAGGCGCAGGTGCTGGACAAACCAGCAGAAGATGAAAGCTATCTCCTGCGATTTATGGAGGAATGGGCACTTTATGTGCAAATGGAAAATTAGCCCTACCAAGACTCGACTTTGCCTGGTCCCTACTGTGACAGGGACAGGAGTGAAAACAGGTGGATGCCAGGGCTGAGAGCAGCATGTTTGTTCTCATCCGTGTCGGTGGGGACGACAGCCCTTCTCTGCTCTCAGCACTCTTGGGATGGGTGCTGCCTTTAGGTCCCTCATGATGTTCATGAGGCCCTTGGGGTGCAAGGGCTGACCTTTGCTTTAGACAGAATCAGCATTCAATGCATGTTTGCCCTGCAGGATTGGTTCAGGAGGGGGTACTATAGCCATTCCACTTATTAACTTTTTAACAAGCATAATTCTCTGATTATTTTTTACTATATTTAGATAACACTGCAAAATATTTCATAAAGACCATCCATTTTACAAATACTACTTTTCCAGAATGTGTTGGTTATGAGAATGGTGAGGTACCTAGAAATATAAAACTACAGCTGAGATTTGGTGGTGCATGCCTGCAATCCCAGTACTCTGAGAGGCAGAAGGGTGACAAGTTCAAGCCTAGCCTGGGCAAATTAGTGAATTTAGGGAAACACTGTCTCAGAAAGAAAAAAAAGAAATTGTAAAGGGTTCTCTGGGAATGTAGCTTGGGGAGAAGGCCCTGGGTTCATCACCAGCACTGCAAAATGTGTGTGTGTGTGTGTGTGTGTGTGTGTGTGTATTGTACATATAGACCAGGATGGAGTAAGTCACACATCAAGACTTCAATCCATGATTCCACTATTCAGCCATAATAATCTAGGTTTAGAGTGAATAAATCAGGCACAAACCTCCATGATATCACATGTTTTTGTCTACTTTAAGAGAGAGTATTCAACAGTTCATGAATCGGTCTAAGGTATAAGCACAAATAATTTTCTTTTAGTCAGAAAACTGTTTGCTCCATAATTTAGTAGGGGCTTTTATTTTCCCTCAAAAGTAACCCAAAAGAAAATGTGACATTTTATAGTGGAATACTATATGATTTCTGGAAAAATGTTGCTAAGAAGATATCTAATTAAGGTTATATAATTGATAAACTATAAAGTGTTCAGCAGTTGAAATACTGTGTTACTATTATAATATTAAGTGTTCTGCTAGGATGGGGAGTATGAGGACTCTGGAACACATATGAAAGAATATCCTGTGCCCACATAGTATTAAAATCAGTGCATAAACACAGTATATTGAGAAGAAATAAATGAACATGGAAGGGAGAGTTTATTAAAATTTAGCAGAATTTACCATGGCAGGTATCCATGAAATATTATCTTCCTAGTTAAACTCCAGCAACTATTCCCATCTCCTTTACTATTTGTTAAGAAATTGAAATTCTCCAGTCACACCACATTAAAATGTGACAGAATATATGAAGTTGAGCCACATAAATTTGTTGATATGTAACTATCTTAGATCTAAAAGAAAAGCAATTGCATATGGTTTACTTTAAGATACATGAATTCATGATCCATTACTGCTCTTTCAGGAAGACAGAAATGTGTTTCCTTAGTCATGTTTTTGGCACAGACAAACAACCCTTTTAGGAGAGATGGATTCTAGGGTCATGGCCTTTTGTGATTGTCCACAAATCCAAACCGTTTCTGAGCAAATGATTTAATTAGAGCATAATTATATTAATCAGAATGTTCTGTTCCTCTCAATCTTTCTAGAAATGATTCTGCTGGCTCTGAAGCATAAATTTGTAAAACAAAGTATAAAAGAAGTTCAGAAGTAGGAGAGAATGAGTCGTTATGAAAAGCAAAAAGAAATTAACTGGCAATAGTTTGGTTTATTCATTTCACTCATGTAATTTTTATTTAGTACCTACTAGATCCTACAGGCTCCTCATCTGTGAAATCAAAATAACAGCTTCCTTAGGCTGAACTGTAGAAGGCATGTGGAGTGGTGCCAGGCGCATAAAGAGTGCTATAAAGTGTTTGTCGTCATCATTATTAACTGCCAGATCATATGCTTAGCACCAGAGAGAGAACCATTTAGACATATGGCTCTGTTTTGATTCGGTGACAGGCCTTGCCTAACTTTGCTTTTCTTACCTGAAAGTACAATAGTAATTTTCTTCCTACTCTATGCCTTCAGATTGAACCACATTTCCTGACTTTGGAAGAGAAAATCTAATTCAAAGTTGCTTTTCCATTCTTGTCATTCTAGACACGTCAGAAGGATCGAGTGTTTCTCCAGTTTTGCTGCAGCAGTACTTTGCAGGATATGTACATACACACACACACACACACACGCACACGCACATGCACACGCACACGCACACACACCTGAGGTCCCTGACCTAGGCAGGTTCAATCTGAGATTTTTCAACTTCATGTTGTAAAAGCCATACACATTCAGTAGAGAATGTTCTTATAGATTCAATGTGATTTTTCCCCAGGCCAGTGATATGTGTGGGGCACAGTCCCCTCTCCAGATGCTGGGTAGCAGTAGCCAGCAAGGTGATCATGAAGGGAGATGCCGATGCTCCACAGTAGGCCCAAGATTAACCAAGCACCTAGCTAGGTTGAAGTCACTTTTGGCTTGACCACATGACATATGACTATAATTTGGATGAGTGTCCCCCAAGGTCTATATGTCACAAGTTGTTCCCCAAAGCAGCCCTCATAGAAGGCTCTGTGGACCTTTAGGAGATAGGTGAGTGGTCCTTGCTCATTGAGGGGGTGCCCTCAAAGGGAACTGTGGGACTCAAATCTCTCAGTATTGCTTCCTGGCTGGGATGCAAACAGTGGCTCCCACAGACACCCCTACCCCATGATGTGCCATCTTCATCAAAGACCCAAACCTATCTACAAGGCTGTCCAGTCTTGGGTTTAAGTCACTAGAACTGTGAGTCAAAATAAACCTCTTTACTACATAAAAAAGCTGCATCAGGTCATTTCATTACAGTGGTGTGAAACTAACATAGTGCATTAAGTGCCTTTTTAACTTATATTTTCAACATATGAACCCCATCGTAAGTTGAAACACTTCTGTATGTTCAGAGAGGAGCATACAACAGATCTTTCTCATGGGAGAAGGTGGTATTTTAGATGTGATCTGTGAGAGGAATCTGGTATGCATCCCGCCTTCTGTGGCCAGGGATTACCACCTCCTCTGAGGTCTGTATCAGATTTCACCCTAGGCCTGAGGTTCAAGTAGAGCTACAAAGTTGAAGGCTCAGAGTCTTTGCCAGGAGGCACTCATCCTATCACTGGTCATCGCTCCATTCTAGGATTTCACATGCTGCTTCCACATGAGGCCAATTTTCCTCATGCAAACAACTCGGTGGCTCTCTTTCTCTACCCCATCAATCCTACACAACTAGTGAATTGAAAATACCTCCACTATAAAGCAAGTGAAACAGTCACATCTGCCCAAAGGAAGACTGTGAGTGAAGTAAACTTGCCCCCAAAGCCGCCTCTGTGGTAAACACTCGGTGCCTCTGGCTGAGTGCAGCTCCAGGGAGATCAGTGCAGTGAGGAAAATCTGTTTGTACAGCCCAGAGCCCCAACCTGCCCAGGGTGATGAATCTAATGAGAACATTAAACAGAGGGCTTGATAATCATGGATGGGTGCACCTGGTCATGAGTCAAAGTCTTTCTGGCCCACACATTTCCACCCCCACATCTTGTGGGTGAATTGAAGCTAAATTATCTTAGAATTTTCCCTTTTTTTTTTTTGGTTCTGCACATTGTATCAACCATAAATATTCTACCTATATTTTTACCCAAAGACTTTGCTCAAAATATGTGCCTTTAATTTTTTTAAATAAATGGTTGTGGGTATTTTAATAGTAATTTTTTATTATAGAAGATATATTAAGATACACGTATGTGTTCACTGTGGAGTAACAAAAAAATGAATGGGGGAAATATGTAGACATATTAGCACAGAGAAATGATTGTCAACTAAGGGCACTTTTGTCCTCCAAGGGGCATTTGGCCATGCATGGTGACTTCAGTGAGCTTCTGCCTCAGTCTCCCAAGTTACTGGAACTTTAGGCACCTCTACCACACCTGCCATAGCTCAGGGAGACAGTGACGCTTGCTTCTAATGGGAAGAGGCTGGAAAGATTACTAAATATCCTATAATACACAGAACAGCCCTTCATAACAAAGAATTAGCCCCCTGTTCACAGTGCCTAGCTTAATAAACCCTGGTGTAGAATTTTCACTTTTTACTGCATGTAGGCAAATATTTTTCTCAGGCTAGCAGATCATATTGAATTTTTTCATAACTTACTCCTTTCACTCAAAAATACATAATAAACTGTCTTATTTTACCTATAGGTTAAGTTTATGATACAATCAAACTAGAAATTTTAGAGCAGCATATTAGCAATTATTTTCTCTCAACATAATACTTTAAATTTTTTTAGCAAAACAATGACCCAAAATCAGAGTTGTTAGCCATCTTATAAATTCTGTAGGGATTCAGTTGGACAGGACTAAAGCCATCCTGAGTCATAATCTCCATGACTGTCCTGAGTATCCCTGGTCAGTTTTCCTCATGTAATTCTGCAGCATACTACAAATAACTAAAAACATTAAGTTGATATATGGAGCTTTACAACTGTCAGTACCTGGGATGATTCTAACATCCTTAATACTAGTTTAAGATTAACCAGGAACATTCTAGCTAGGGTGAAATCATTGTTGTCTCAACCATACGACATGCCCCTTATTTCTGATTCAAATCCCAAGACCCCTCTGATCTTGCCCACTGCCTTCTACCAGGAAGTCCTCAATAAAATGCAGTCCTGGATCTGTCTGCCTCATTTTCCAGTCTTACGGCTTCCTGATGCCTGTCATTAAACACTAGGACTAGGTTGTTTCGAACAGATTTCAGGAGTCTTTCAAAGACAACTAAACTTCTCAAAAGCATTATTTCTTGAAAAGTATTACCCCTCCAAAGTGGTTGAATGACTAGTAGATGGTCACATAGCTTTCTTTAGAGATGTTGGACACCTTATAC
Source organism: Dolichotis patagonum (assembly GCA_004027295.1). Taxonomy (NCBI): domain Eukaryota; kingdom Metazoa; phylum Chordata; class Mammalia; order Rodentia; family Caviidae; genus Dolichotis; species Dolichotis patagonum. Next base: position 206,887 of record PVJX010000342.1, on the reverse strand, counting down.
TTTGTTCCTACTAACACTTTCCTTAAGGCCAGGAGACCCTCACTAGTGATTTGAAGGCAGGCTCAGTTACACAGGAATTCCTGTACCATCTTAGCAGGACCTCTGCTCTCCAACTTCCTTTCCTCTTTGATCCTGCTTGGCTAATGTTAACCATTGATAAATTTCCCAGTTGGTTTTCCTGCCAGTAAAGATGTTACTGTAGACAGTGATGTGAGCTGGAATGTTACGTGGTTTTATGTTGTGTTGTGTTATGTTCTGCTATGTTTGTTGTGATGCTTTGTTATACGGTAGTTTTACTTTAATGCTTGCATCGGTAGGGTGAAGCTCCTTTTGTCTCAGAGCACTGGTCCTCTGAGCCTTTACCACATCTGGAAGCAGAGGAAACTTTCTCTGCCTTACCTCGCTCAACAGATTTCTTTTGATTTCTCAATCTGTCACTCTTTGGATTAGATGACACTTGGAAGCTTCCCACCAATTCCAAAGATGAACATATGGCTCTTGTTTGTGTTTCCATGCCACTGAGACAGATGAACAGGGATGGGAAAAATATCAGTCACCATTTGTGTCTTTGGAACTAATTTCCATGGGATGTAAGAATTAGTCTCTTGTTCTTAAAAGTCCCATATAAAGATAATCTACTTGTTATTCTTTCTTCTCATATAAGTGTGTTCTCAGTTCTAAGGATGGGGATTTATGGATGGATTTAAATCCATTTAACTTGATTTAAAGTATGAAAATTTTAGAATATTTAATTTGAAGGCAGAAAATATGATGAAGATTTTAGTCCAAACCTCCAAAGAAGGAGATGTAGAGAACTGAGTCTCTATTAAATTTATTGACTTTTTTGCTTTTAAAAGACTACAGCTGCTTTTGACTAACATACGTGAACAAATGGAAACAAACATCAGAGCTTTCCACACTGACTGATGGAATGATTGATTAGCAGAAGAATCAGTGTGGTGTATTGATTATAAAAGTTGAGATGCTTCATTCAAGATCCGGCTCTGTAGCTTCTTAGCTTTATTGTCTCAGCAAAATTTGGTCTTTGGATCAAATTCTCTCATCAGGGGATAATAATTATATGTACCTAATAGGGTTAGGAGGTTTAAATGAATCATTTAAAGTGCTTAGGACAGTGTCTGGCATGAAGAAAGTGCTCATAGATGTCAGCAATTTTTAAAATGCACCAGAAGGCATATAGAAGAATGTACATTAAAAATGTTCATTTTCAGAACATTTAGAAAGAATGTAACTGTTTATCAGTTAATAGAAATTTGGAGAATAACTGGAATACAGTTGTACAAGGCAACATGAATGAATCTCACTAATACACTGTTTTTAAACAAAAGAGTCATTCCCAGATAGAGAAGGATTCCATTTACAATAGGTCTCAAAACACTCAAAGTTAAGTGTATGGTGTTTAGGGATTCATGTGTGCCGTAAAACTATAAAGAAAGGCAGAAAAATTCCTAATGCAAAGTTCAAGGTCATGATTCCCCCTGGAACCAAAGGACAGAGAAGAGCTGCTGGTGAGGCAGAGTTACTGGACTTGGTGACAGTCTCCTTAGAGAGTGGAGGAAACAAGAGGATCCCTTTGGTTATTTTTCTTTAATTGCATATGTAATACGTGCTTCTATATATGCATACTTAGTTATGCAAAACAATAATAGAACCCAAAGTGGCAGTGACTTATATTTTTATTCTTATAGGTTCCATAGTCAGTATGAGCTTTGTGTTAGTCATGGCTTTTGGAACTACAAAAGCTATTATACAATTTCCCTTGGAAGTCAAAAGCAAGTATATTTATGTTCATATTCTGTTTACAAAATGTTTGACTAGGTCTAAAATTCTAAACAGGAAAGAGCTGTTGATAATTTGGATAATTGAGTTGCTATACAGAAGGTCTTGAGCTTAACCTTGGCTTTCCTAAGAACTTACATTATTTGAAAAAAAGAATACCTAGCCCCAGGTGTAGCTCAGTGGCACAGTACCTTCTGGCAAGTGTAAGGCCCTGAGTTCTATTCCCAATACCAAAACAATAACAAAGAAAAGGAATACCTGAGCTCCGGCAGGAAATGAGGAAAACACGTGATTCACACAAGCTTCTAAAATGCAATTCCCTTTTTGTGACTCACAGGCATTAGTAATTAATAAGTAATTAGTTACCAGGCAGGCAGTCCCACCGACAAAAATTATAGTGTAGGCAACTCTTTCCTTTATGAGGCAAGTAATAGTTCATCTCTGTTAACTGATTTCAGGATGCAAAGAAAGGGTTTTAGGATTTTAGAATGTTTTACCTTGCACTTCAGCTAACTGCTCCTTTCTGTAACTTACCTGCCTTGCTTACAAATGTTTTAGTGATCATTAGCAAACAGATTGTTTGCTTTTCCTACCTCCCATAGTTCCTATCAGCTTGTTGCCACAAGTTCTCAATATGAATTATTTGTGAAATTACAGATTCAAACAACATTTTCAAGGAGAAACACCTTTAATTGAAGCATCTTTAAAAATTTAGACATTTAGCCTTTGCAAAACAAGGGAGTTAGGGGCCAGGGATTTAGCTCAGTGGTGTAATAGCCTGCTTGGCAAGCATAAGGCAAAAAAATAAAAAAAGAGAGAGAGAGAATGAAGTGAAAGTATACAGAAATATGTATAATGAAGATATTTTTTGACATCAACTAAAACCTTGTATCAAAAACCAAGGGTATTGTATTCTTTTTTGAGAATTACATTTAATGAGAGGTTTAACTAACCAGAAAACAACCTTGAGAAAGATCTAGAAGCCAAGACATACAGAGAAGAGAAGAGACAATCCAAGCTATAATGAGTCCTCGAAAACTTCTTAAGCAAAAAACTTTCCTGTGAACAAGAGCATTAGTCAAAGTCTATTGATTAAGAGAATAGAACAGGGCAAATATATTTGGGGGTTACTGGAAGGCAGGTTCTGAGTAAGAAAAGGCTTTATAATTAAGGAACTGCTCTTAATACTCAACCACATGAGTTACTGAGTGTCTTAACACTCAAAGAGTTCAAGCATAGGCTGGTTTCTCCTGAAGTTCTTGCAGAAAGGGTTCCTCCATGAAGCCAGGGGTTAAAATAGATCTCTAACGTCTCTTTCACCTCTAAATGTCTAACAAAATATTAAAAAATTATTTGGAATGTATTTATTGCCTCTTTTGCCCATCCTTTTTTGTTTTAGGCAATTCACCATTTTGCAATTTATTGTCTGCTTTCCACAAATTGCCACAGACTTGCACCTTTCATACAACTAAGAGGAGTCAAGTGGCATCTTTCCTTGTGTGACCTGGGGCAGCTTAGAAGTTCCCACCTAAAAATGTAGCACTAGACCAGCAGTTCTGAGCTCTAATCCTTCCAGGATACTAGTGTGAATTTGGAAATCTCAGCTTTCCCTTCTCCCTTTTTCATTACTACCATGTTTTTCCAAGCTCCTTTTATTTTTTCCTTACTAAAATTTTTTGGGTTGTCATAAAACAAAAGATTATACAAATAAGGCTCAAAATACCTCTCATTCCACAAATCTTCCTGACTCTTAAACATCACAGAAACAACTATGCATCCAAGAAATGCAAATAAATGTTAAGTTTACAGTTGTCAAACACTGCCGATGTCATTCTTTCAATCTGAACAAAATTACTTATTCTCACTGCAAATATGCAGGAAAACCCAAAGGCAGAGAACATGGAATGGGGATTTCTCTGCTGCAGATATCGGAGAATGTTAAACGTAAATTGACCAATATCCCATTTCCTATTTCAGTGAGGGTCTTGGATATGACTAATTAAAAAATTTTATTAATTCTGCTTTTACAACAGAATTAGAAAGAAGCAAAAGTAAAAAAAGAGGCAGTGGGAACAAGGGGAGAGATCTTCATATCCCTAGCACATTGCTGCATGCAGAGCTCCCTGCACATGTTTGTGATGAGCAAACGCTGCACTGAAGCATGAACAGGGCTCCTGAGGTGCATAAGTGCAGGGTCTGCTTAGCTGAGAAAGGAATACTTATTAAGAATAGGCGAGCCAGGCATGGTGGCACATGCCTATAATCCCAGCACTTGGGAGGCTGAGGCAGGAGGATTGTTGCAAATTTGAGACCAGCCTGGGCTACAAAGTGAGCCCAAGGCCAGCCTGAACTGCATACGAGACTCTGTATCAAAAAGCCAAATAAATAAATAAATAAAGATTCATGCACCGTGGCTAGAGTGAACAGAGCTGCACCAGCAAGCAAGCCCAATCTGGGAAGCAGTGCCATGCACAGGCCACCGCCAGACTGTAACAGACAGACCACAGCCCCTTCTGGCACATGGGCTGACAAACAAGAAGAACCAACCCACCCCCTACCCCATCTCCCACCTCCATCGTAAGCAACTAGCTTATCTGGAGAAACACAGACTCTGATGATAGCTATGGAGGTGAAATGTAATTGGATGCCTGTGGTGCTTTGGTGTTTCACTAACATTGCAGGTCTAGGGCCAGTGATCTGATCATGGGCGCAGAAGATAGTGGTACACAGTGTGACATCTAGCAGGGATCTCCTTCTGTAGGTTGCAGCCATCACTGATTCCCTATGGTCTTGTTTGGGAAGTCCTATATTGTTTCCATTGTTTTGATGGGTTGTGTTTTATTCTATCTTTTTTTTTATTATGTTAAATCTGATAGCAGGAGAAGCTATTTCAAAGATTGCAAGGTATATTATGGTAGCAATTTTGGATTTACCATAGGCTTGCTCTGAAGTCTTTTATTGCATTCATTGTTTTGTTTTTATTGTTTCTATTTTATTTTGTTCTGTTTGACTTTCACTACAGCTGAAGGTATCTGCAGCTATTTGAAGACATCAAAAGGCATTATGGTAACTATTTTTGATCTCGTAATGCTTTAAAGTCCTGTATCTTTTACACTGGTTTGTTTTGATTGGTTTTATTCTGTTTTGTCCTCTGTAAAATAAAAAAGGAATATGAATAACACTATGTCCTATGTAATCTATAGAATTACATAGACTTATAGAATGTAAACTCCATGTAGGCAAAGATTTTTATCTTTTTTTTTTCCCTGCCAATATAATCCCAGAACCTAAAACAGCACCTACCATATAATAGCTTGCTACAGTTTGAATGGGAGGTGTCTCCCAGTGACTCACGTACTGAGGACTCCAATCTCATCAACTGATTAATCCATCATTGAGTTTGTGGCTGAATAGGATACAGGAGGCAGGCCTAGTTGGAGGAGGCAGGTCAGTGGGGTGTGACTTTGAAAGATTTATCTTTTCTTGGGCTCTTCCATGTTCTCTCTGCTTCCTGCCTGCCGTGAGGAAGCAGTTTTCCTCCACCATGCCCTGTGCCGTTTCTGCCTCACCACAGAGCTACAAGCAACAGAGCTGGCTGAGCATGGACCGAAACCATGAGCCAGTATAAAACCTTCCTCCTTTAAACCGTGTGTGTCAGGTATTTTAGTCACAGCAATGAAAAGGTAACACGTAGCTACTCAATTAAATATTTGCTGAGGGAATACTTGAAAAAATGAATCTTTACAAATTACATAAATTTGTGACACAAAATAAACCCACACAAAGATATTTAACTGATCTTTGAGAAAGACATCTAGCTAATTCCATGGGAAAGGCATAATGTATTGAACAAATAGTACTGGAACTGCTGTGGCAACAGAAACACCAAGACAACATCCAGGATTTGGAGGCAGGTTTATTTTACACTGATGGGCACTGACTGGGAATCAGTCATCCCTCAAAATGTCAGACCTTAAAAGCCCAGAGAGGCGAGGCTTTACTGGGGTTGAAAGGTGAAGCACAGAGGCAGAATATGTGGCTGTCTTTGATTGGTTCTTATAATATGCATCACAGTGACCAGACATTTCTAAGAGACAGGAGCAATCAGAACTACAACAGGAACTGTCACCTGGGCAACTAAGAAACTAAAGTATACTGGCTGGGGTGGGGGGCAGGCATTTTCTCCTATAGGACAACTGAAAATCTATTACCCATAAAAGAAAGACAGAAAGAAAGAAAAAATGAATGAGTGAATGAATGAATCTAAACAAGACCTTCTACCTTTCACAAAAGTATTTAAACTCAGAATAGGCCATCATAAACCTAAATGTAAAACTATAAAACCTCCAAAAGAAAGCAAAAAGTGGACAATCTAGGTTACCTTGGAGTTGGCGATGTGTTTTTAGCCCCAACGCCTAAAGCATGATCCAGAAAGGGGCTGTGGGTCCAGGCAAGTGCTTGGCCTCTGTCTTGCATGTGTGCACTTACACTCCGGAAGGGAGGCCAGAAAGAAGACTGCAGGCCATGGCGAAGCAGGAATGTGCCACGAGAGGAGGGCAGGCACGGAGAGGCCACTCATGGAAGCGTTGTGGCACCTGCAATGACTTTGGGCTAACTTTGATGGCATTGGGAAGCCACTAGAGTTTCATGTGGGAGACTGATACATCAATTCCACTTAAATCTGACGGTGTCATGAGGGGTCAGTGGGCACCTCCAACTCTAAAAAGAGAACATAAAAGAGCAAAAAGTGAGTTTTTGGGTTTTTGAGCTGGGGTTGATTTTGTTTTCAGTTTTGTGTTTGTTTTTGTCTTGCTGGAAGATTGGAGGAAAGGATGTTTTGAGTCTGGGGACTCAAAAATGAGACACCTGCACTGTCATCATGAGGAGATGACAAGAAATACACCTAATGTGTGTCAAGGGATTGGGGAAACTAGAAAGCTTAAACATGAATCGTTCTAGTAAGTTAGAAATGACACAGGCTAAGCGCCAGTATAGACAAAAAAGGGAAACCAAGAACAGAATCGTGGAATATATATATGTAAAAGGAGGAAACAGAAGGACATTAAGAGAAAAGAGAATGGAAAAATTATAAGGAGAAATTTTATTGAACCCTACATGGCCTCCAGCAAAGAGGAGAAAACCCAAAGCAAGAAATTTCAAGAGACATCACAATTGAAATGCAGGCTCGAGATCAGAAAACTAATGTGAAGAATCCAGTAAAAGCAATATCACCCTCTGCATCAGCAAAATTAGCTCACATTACAGGAGACAGGTTGGGGCCATGAACAGAGCTATGATCAAAAAGAAACTGGGGCCCAGAAGTTTAATTCACAAGAAAAGATCGGACAAATCCACAAGCACATAACCCTAAGCTGCTCAGCACCGTGTCTGCAAAAGCAAAGATTCTGAAGTAACCTGTACCTCCAACAAAAGATCAATTCAATCAATTTCATTGCATCTATCTGTACAAGGCAAAATTAGGCTGCCCTAGAATAAAGGAAAAGGTTCACACTGCCTAGAGTGTAGCACATTTTTTAATACATATATACAGCTTTAAAATACATATTTATAAATATACAATGAAGGTCATGGTTTTTCTTTCTGCTTACTTGCTTTCATTTTTCTTCATGAGTATGTATTTCTGTGACACTTTTAAAGGTGAAGAGTAAAAATTCTTGTTTTCCCCTGTAGACAGAACCCAGGGTTTTGCTCAGGCTAAGCAAGCACTCTGCCAGCTGAGTTACATCACACCCCCTGGAGGTCCTATGCTAAACACATTTACTTGTTTATTGGCACTACCCTGAGGAACAGAAAGGCCTTTAGGCTAATTCGTTTCTAAGAACAAAAACCCCATAGAAAAAGTAATTAGGATAGACTGGTGAGGATTAAATGGATGTTATCTTTCCAGCAGTGTTAGAAAGGACCGCGCTTACGAGTTCAGAGTGAAACATTCAAAATGCATAAGAAATACAGAAGTAAGGCCAGATGAATAGGGCTGAGGAGGAGCAGTCCTGCAAGGTGTCTGCCCTTAAGAATAATGTTAGCTCTTCCACCTAGTCACCGAGAAGGAGCACATCCAGCCTGGGGGAGCTCCACCCTGAGGCTGCAGCTGTCTGAAAGAACCCAAGTAAACCTGTAGTTGAAAGTGGAGTGAATTTTAAAAAATATTTTCACACTGCTAGATATAGAACAGATACCCACCTATGGAAGCTGTTTGGGGCGCACATAAAACCTGATATGCAAATGTGTCATAGTCTCTTGACAAGTCTCTTGACCTTTTTAATGCCATTTGAGGCCATGTGGTGGGTATAGTAGAAAAAAATTAAAGTTTCAAAATTCATAGGGATTTTATAGACTCTACATATGTGACAGGCGTAATGAATAAACAGCTCTGGGTCATATCTGTATTTCCAGGGCAAGAACAGAAGGCAGCTTCAGAATTAAATTTTGGAGCCCTGGGCTAGGAGAGTTTTTTGGTTTTGGGGTTTTTTTTTTTTTGTTTGGTTTATTTATTTATTTATTTATTTATTTATTTTTTTCATCAGTAGACCACTGCTGGGCAGGCGCGAGGCCCTGGTTTCATCCCCAGCACCAAAAAATAAATTTTGGGTCCCCACGGCAAGATTTCAGGAAAGTCCTGACTTTAGGGCAGAATGCACAAAACTCAATGCACTTTGGCAGACACGGCTCCAGGACAGTAGTTTATCCCTCGCCCTCCATTCTCCAGCTGCCAGGGTGGTCCTTGTATCCAGGGCAAATGGGTTTTCCTCTGCCAGCTTGGGTACTCTCCGTGCTCCAGTTCCCAATCCAGTAAAGAGAAGCCCGCAGATGCGCTCCGGGGCGGTGGGTGGTTAAGTGCAGGGAAGGGCGTGCAGGGAGGCAGCAGCGCGCAGCAATTATGTCTTCCTTAGACTGCTGCAGGCAAAGCCACAGACATTCATATCCAAAAATGGCTCGATCTGATCCCACAGTCTTCCCAGAAAAGCCTGTCATGTCTTAGCACCCTCCAGTGAGGGCAAGGATCGCTTCATAGCAGGGAGATTACATTGTCAGCACCCGCTTCCCTTATCCCCCAAACTCAGAAATGGGGTGGGGTTAGTTACTGCCCCGGTGCTGCCCACCTTACCCTGTTGTGCCCCCAAACCTCCTGTGTCTGCTTATCTTTAGGTCACAGAGTGTATTTTGGGGTTTTTGTTTTGTTTTGTTTTGTTTTGTTTTTCTGGTGAATGGGGAAAGTAAGTCCAGGGAGAGAGGACCAGGCATCTGCCCTGCTGCACTGCCTTCCCTGCTCCCGAGAGCCTCTGCAGTCTCCCTCTCTCAGTCTAAATGCTTCCAGGATGTCTCTCCCCACCAAGAAGTGACTAATGTGGGAACAGGCTCACCTTGAGTCTGCAGAAAACCACAGATATTTCAGGAGGTTTTAAAGAACAGGAAAAATAAAATTGTTTTGCCAGCCAAGGAACATAAACCTCAACCCAAGAGACCAGTGGCAAGTTTAGTTTTAACTCAGACACCCTTACCTAGGCAACACTGTACATCTAATCACTGACAGATTTGGTGATTGATATAATAAAGTGGATTTCATATGCAAGATTGAATGTTCTTGGTAGGGTTTTTGGACATGGGTTTTCCTTGTGAGATATGTTTCTCTTTGATTTTTCTCTCTTTCATAGTCAACTGTCATTTGGGGGCTGACTTTTGTTTTCAGACTTATCAACCATGACTCACAGCTATTTGATAAAAGATAAAATACTTCTATTTCCCAGGCTTAGCTTTGAAAACTAAACATTCGAGTGTTAGAGTAGATGTCAATAATTTAAAATCACAAGAACAGTCCTCTTCCAGGAACTCTTCAATGATGCTTCTAGACTGCTCTTTCTTTTTGCCTAATGCTGACCTAATTCTGAGCTTTTAAGTGTATTTTAAATTAGTTATTTACAAGTGGAGATGAGCCTTTGTTCTGAATAGAAATTCCTGTGGAAATTTCTAGGGGTCAGGAAGATTTCAGGTGACAATTTGCCAAAGATCTCTTTCCATGGAGGGATTGACAGCCCTTCTTCAGGCTATAGGCAGGTGGCACATCTGGGGCACAAAGGGCTGCTCTGCTTGGCCTCCCTCCTACCACACCCCACAGGACTCAGGCAGTTAGCTGGTGTCTGCCACATGTGTGCAGCTAAGACTAGAGAGATGGAGAGGCTGCCCGTCAGGGTTCTAAGACGATCTGATGCAATAGGACAATGTGGACTTTTCAATTCCCTGAAGAGAAACAGTGTTTGAAAGAGAAGTATGTGTGAAGCCAACTGCTATCTGCTCAAGGACAAAAGACATCTATAAATTTCTTCAGTCTTATCTTACTCCCTAATGGGAGACGACTTAGAAAAGGTCAAGATGATTTTAATTGGCTTCTAGAAATCTAATAACCACATCATTATTAAGCATCCACCCCATTTGGGTACTGGGGCCAGATGGATCAGTGATATGGGGCTGCCCTCAAGGAACTTACAAGGTCTTGTCTGTGTTCTAGTCATTTACAAAGGGATGTTTTCTTCCCCAACAGAGAAAGTCACTACTAAATGGATTTCGAACTTCTCTGACCTTTTGTTGGTGATTTCCAAGTCTGTTTCAAATGTCAGCTATAAGCAGTGACAGGAGCCTCTCCAACACTTGTTCTCACAAGGCAGAAATCTGAGCCTTGCCAGGTGCCTTCCTCTCCTTCTTCCCTAGCATCTAACCCATCCTGTTGCACTGGGAATTCTATTTCTTTAACTTCTCAAGTCCAACACTTTCTCCTTTTCTGCTGCAATTGTCTTAGTGTCAGTTCCAAGGCTCTCACCCGTAGGATTCGAAATGATAGGCTGGAGGCAGACACTCAAAACAGGTTTAATCAAAGCACACCGGAATGGTGAATATCGATCCGATGCTCGTGTGTTGAATGTCAACCCAACTACTGTGATTTTTACTATTCCTCCTCTTTAGCACCCTCCTAAAAAGATGTCAATAATCACTTTCAGTATTTTAGAAGCTCCAATAAATTTCTGGTTTCCATCTGCTGTGGGCTAGCAAACCAGATAAGCAAAGTCATTAAGGCAGTGTGTAAATCAGGGTGTGGCTCTGACTCCCTGCCCTACAATTAAAGCAAATAAGCTTGGAGAGCACTGATTTTGTGCAAACTGTTCCAGTACCTTAGGGAATTTTGTTCTGCCCCATGCTTCATATTGTACTTGTCACTAAGTCTGACTTCTAGGCTATTGAAATGTTACTATGTTAATTTTGAGGTTAATCAGTAATTTTAATTTATACTTTTATTTCAACAAGAATCTTTCAAATTTTCAAGTAGAAATATATGTCAAGAGTCTGCACTTTGCTACATTTTTATAATCTAAATTTGAATCTTAGAAAAATATATCCTTGAGATTTCTGTCATTAAACAGTTCTTATATTTTTATTTATATCTTTGCTGTTTAAATATTCAAACACAGCAATGTTAAATGAGACAAGATGTCAAAATCCATGTTAAGGGGCTAGGTTGTAGCTCCAAGGTGGAGCTTTGATTTGCATGCATGAGGCCCTGGATCCAAGTCTCAGAACCAAAAAGAAAAAGCAGTTAAATTGAATGTAAACTACTCTTTACTAGAAATGAATGGACATGCTGAAAATCTCCAAGTAATCCCATTGTTATTGGGCTCTTTGTCAATGGAGAACTGAACGAGAACACACTAAAGTTATTCTTGGCATGGATCATTGATTTCTTCTTTTTCTTTTTTCACTCTGGTCATTTATATTTACTTTCTGGAGTGGAGATGCTGAACACATTTTAAGAAGTTGAGCTGGGAATCAAAGCCAAGTTACTTCTTTGTACCTATTGCATTTGGTGCAGTTAGGGGTGTAAATTCAGCCCGAACTCCCTCTTTTGGATTTGCTTCCCACCTGAGCCCAACCAAAAACATAGCCAGGGATGGTCAGGTATATCTATGTGGCCCCCATTCCATTGGAACCAAAGGACATCTGACCTGAACTAATAAATCCATAAGCTGAGCTAAGCCAGTGGCATTCTTTCTTCCAGACATTAAGGGCTAGGGCTCTGGGCCAGAATTAGTGAGTTACCGTCTGGAGAATTAAAGCAAAAGCAACTGATCTAGACAGAGAAGTTAAGAGACTCAGGGAGAAGAACCTCTGTGAGGCCCTGAGGAAGCACTCAGAATTATCTCAATTAAAGCATGACTGGGTATTCAATTTGTGATGTCTAGTGCAAAATGGTGCTAAAACATAAAGATTTTCCCTTTAAAAATATTTTATAGAGCTATATTTTGTAGCTCTCTGGTAGAGTGCTTGTCTAATATACAAAAGGCTCTGGATTCAATCCTTAGTACTAAAAGTAAAAACAAAAAAGTCCATTATTTGTATCATGTAATAGGATGTATATACTAGAGGCACTGTTAAAATAAAATGCAACAGTCTGGATATGTAAACAGACATTTATTTTCTCCAAGTTCTGGAGGCCAGAAGTCTAAGATCAAGGTGCCATCAGAGTTGGTTTCTGTTGAGGTCTTTTTTCCCAGCTTGCAGGTGGCCAACACCTGGTCCAGTGTCTCATGTGCCCTGGTGATTGCTGCAAGAACTTTGGAGTACCTGTTCTTATCAGGACAGCATTCCTAGAAAGTTAGAGCCCCCCTTACAATTTCATGTACCTTTACCTCAGCAAGGACCATCTTCTCCAGATAGTCACATTGGAGGTTAGGGATTCAGCATGCATGGGGGTGGGGGGCTAATGATTCAATTCACAGCAATGGGGTGCACAGATGACAACGCAAACTTGCAAACTAAAGAAATTATTTGGTGTTGTAATTTTATATAATAAGTAATACTTCATTACTTTGATATCTTGATTGTTCATAAGATTTTTCTGGATCACTTCTGCAAATGTATACACCAGCAAGTCATCAAAATGTATACTTCTGGCAACTTCTTTTCCAATCAACCTAATTGAAAGTTGCCTTTGGAAAATTTGAGATTGCAAGCAATTTTGGGCAATTTTTAATTTTGAGGAAGACCTTTCTGCTGATACAACTGGTACTTGGGCTGCTGAGTGTTTCATGGGCTATGAAAAATTGGACAGATTTCTGATCTGGTTTTGAGGTATGAATGTGCGCATCTATGGCTGATGATTCTTGCAGGACAATTTTTCTAAAAAGATTTAACTCTTCATACAAAGCAGTTTCCCTCAAATCTGTACTTGATTTTAAATACAACTTTGTACAATGGCATTTTAATGTTTCATGTTGCTTGTAGCTTATAGAAATCATATAAGAATGATTTGTGTGTAACTCAAACATTTGCTTATGCATTCTACTATTGTGTTACCAAGAAAAAATTTAACTTTAAAATTACATTGTTAATAATTGATTCATCTTATGCTTCGTATAAAAATAGTGTTCTTTTCCATCAAATGATATGGTCTCTAATTTCTGTTTCTAGTTTTTGGAAATTTGCTTTGCAATGTTGTAGTAGTTTACAAAACCAGTAATTTTGAACACTGAAAATCATCATAATTCACTCAAAAGATTTATTGAACTAACCATGTGGATACACTTTCATTTCGCAATGGTTTACTGGCAGTTCCTGGCCAGATGCCCTAGGGACAAACAAGAAAATTGTCTCTTGGTCAGGATCCTGGTATTGTCCTGCTGGCATAGACAGAACCTCCTTTCTCCACGCTGTGACTGCTATGCCACCATCATCATCACCACTAAACTGGGCTTGGGCTGATCCTGACTGTGCAGCCAGGCTAATGGGCCAAGAGGCAAATGTGCTGCTGCTTCAACACAGCTCCTCTGCACGATCGCTCAGTCCGACTTTACTTACAATCACATGTTCAGAAATAGAAACACAGAGCCCCTTCTGAGTTCAAGGTCCCGTGCAGTTCCACAGCTCCTGTGCCCATGGACCAGCCGCGCCCCATTCCTCATTGGCCAGTTCTGTACCATCCCAAAATATCCAACTCCGCTTCTGCCTTGTTTCTAGACTCTCATAAGATGTCCTGTTGACTTTACCAAAAATGCCTTATTGAATACACACTACTATATACCCAATCATTGTGTATTCTCTCTTCTTTACTTTGAAAAAAAGAGAAAAAAAGAGTGATTGTTTTGGGGGGAGCCTTGATCTATCTTCCTACTATTCTTTACATCCAAAGGTGATTCAGTTATGGCCAATTAAACAAAGCATAAGTGTGCTGGAGTTTTCTGGAAAATGTTTGCTTTCCTGGTAGACATACAGCCTTCTTCCTGAGCTATTCCCCTTCCTACAGGAGCACAGACAGGAGGCTGGAGGCAGAGGAGCCATCTTGCCGTCCGTCATTCAGCAACAAGCAAGCAAACACAGCTGGGATGCTGAACACTGATAGCATCAGGAAGCTGCCACATTAATCCCAGGCTACCAATTTCTGGGCTCTGTGTTACAACAGAAACACCAACTCTTTTGGTTAGGCATTGAGTCAGGCATCTATTACATACAGCCACATATAACCTTAATTGACTTGCCCTTTTACTTAAGTTAGCGTGAGTGGGTTTTTCATTCTTACAACTTGCTGCTGGTCTTCACCCATATCCTATAAGATCTGCTTTGCAGTAAGTGACTTCCCCAAATGTGCTTTCACTCCTATCAAACAGCTCCTTAGGCCTTTGTATTGAAGGTCTGCCCTCTAGCTGCCATCCTGTTGTCCCTAGAGCCAAGGAATTCATACCCCTGGAAGCTATTCTTAACCCTTACACTAGTTGGGAAGGTCTTACTGCAGGATTGAACAAGAGCTAGTTCTGTGGGACTTTGTTGATATGGCACCCTTTTTGGCCTTTTCCCTACTCTGCCCTAGTTCCCCATCACCTCCCAGTTTCTCCTGAGGATGTTTCCTAAAAGACTGTTCTCATGTGAATCTTCACTTCCTGGGCTACTTCTGGGAACCTATCTCTCTCTGTTAGTCAGCTTTTTGTCATTGTGTCAAAATACCTGAGAAGAACAACTTAGAGGAAGAAGGTTTTATTTTGGCTCATAGTTTCAATTTAAGCCACTTAGCTCCACTGCTTCTAAACCTGTGGTGAGGCAGAAACACCAAGACCTAAAGGCGTGGTGAAGGAAAGCTGCATCTAGGAAGCAGAGAGAAAGGGAAAGAACCTCAGAGTCTCCAAGTGGGTCTTCCCCCAGGCCCCACTCCCTTCTACTAAACCCCACTTCCTGTTTCCATCACCTCCCAATCACTTCATCAAATATGATCTCAGCAGTGGATCAGTTCACTGATGCACTTAGAGGCCTCGTGATCCAATCACTCCCCCAAAAACTCATAAACAACCAAACTCTGCACCTGAGTTTTGGAAGGCATTTCAAAGCCAACTCACAATACCAACATAAGACACAATTCAAAGAAACCTGAATAGTTATTACCAGGGATTTAGAAGTAATTTGCAAGCCAATCAGGAAAGCTATTTGCTTAGGTTTGGGGCTTCTGTAAAAATAAAGGTATGAAACCCCCATTTTCACTTATCCCAACTGAGAGCAGTCCAGGAATTTTTTAACAATACAAACATAATTTCATAGTTCAAATAAACACATTTTAGGTACAAAGTACAATTGTCACAAGAAGAGGTTGCCCTCATCTTGATAGAAGCTAGATGACTGAAACACACACAAAATACAAAATGTACAGCTGTTAAAAATTGCTGATACAAGGCTTTCTCTCACTGCTCAAGAAAACGTTAGTGGGCAGCACTTCCACATAGTCCTGGCTCCAGGAGGACCACACTTTGATGCCTTCGGCCTCCTCATCACCTCCCTAGACTATAGTTTCCTAGTCCTAAAGTCTCAGTAGTCTTGCTGATCTTTCCTGCTGGATATTTAAAGCATGCATGTCAGAGTTTGGTTTTGCATGTAGACAAAGACTTAACAACTTTATCCAGCAGTGCTGTGAATCATCACCTTGATGACAGTGATGGCACTAATTGTTTTTAAAGACCTACATCAATACTTTCCTTGAGAAAATTGGATGGTGCTGGCTTGGAAACTAAAGTTGCAAAACTGAAACCCTGCCCAGTAGCTCCCCTCTGAGGGCTGAGATCAGGGGCAGATGGCGCACTGTCCCTTGAGGTGATTTGATTACCTGTCACTGCCAGAAGCCTGGTTGGTTCATGAAGAGAAGCACACACAGCTTTGGAAGAACAGGTACTCTCTTACTCAAAGATACACTGGCAAATTGCTCCTTCCAGTTTGACAGAAACAACTTTCTGAAAATGAGAAATTCCTTCCTGCCTTAAGGGTCTGCCTCTACAACAGATTCCCTTTAGTTCCTGCATTTTATTAATCTCTATCTTTGCAGGGTGCTACCAAGCAGGGTTTAGAAAATGTCCCCATTAAAAAGCTTCATTAACTTTAAAGACTCATTGAACTATAGGACCAGAAGGAAACTTCCACTTTGGGATCATTTAATGCTAAGTGCAGTCCTTCTGTTTTTTTAGAAGGAGATGAGTGACCTCCAGAGCTTCTGAACACAAAGCCAGCCAGGTCCTTCACCCAGCAAGAAGGGAGCAAAAGCACATATGTGGATGTGGATGTGTGTCCAGGAAAGGTTTTTCAGTTGCATAATCAGAAATCTACTTCAACTACTCTCAGTAATGAAGAGGAATGCTTGAAGGAACCCAGGGAGCTTTCACAAGATCCAAGGAGAAAGGGTGCATTGAGGCTCATCGGAAACTTGAAAATTCAAAAGTCCTCAGGAACCAACTGAGCAAGTTCCATCTCAGAGATGACAGGGTTTCCTGAACATCATACACAGGACCCAGCACACCTGCCACCCCATTTCTCTGGTGTGAGCTCTGCACTAATGCTCACTATGGGCTGACTCAATGCCCTAAGTCCTCAAAAAGGAAACTCAACTGGACTCCTTCACTGTCATGCCAGCCTGGTCACTAGGGCATCTACAGAGGGAACAGATGCCAATTCCAGTGCAGCCACCTGCTGCTTGCCTTTGGGAAGACAGAGCCACTTACTCAGCTGCAGAAGACCCCTGTGGCAGGAAACATCCTTAACAGCCAGAGATGGTCTGTTCTTTATAAAAGTACTTTCAAATGCAAACAAACTTAGACTGTGTCAAAGTAGTTTATGAGACACAAGAATAGTCCAACACACCATTGATCATTCTTTCTGCAATACACTACATTTATAGATTTAAAAATAAGAAAAAGTATTGCCAAGTATCAATAAGATACTTGGCAAAACTCAGTAACTATAGTCTTTAAATCAAATGAAAGTTCTTAAACATCATTCAGAAAACAGATAGCAAGCTGGGTGTGCAGCTTAATAGAGCGTGGGCAAGGTCCTCGGTCTGACTCCCAGCACCACAGTGGGAGAGGAGCGCAAATGGTCAGCTAAACAGAATCTGCACCAGGCAGCAGACTAACACCTTTAGTATAGAAAGAATTCCTATAAGGTAGTAAGGTTTTAAAAATTAACTTCTCAGAGGGGAAAGGGGACAGAAACTGCCCTTCAAGATCGTAATGTTAAGTGAAATAAATTAGACAAACTTACTTCTCTTACAAGAAACCCAAATTATATTTTAAAAGATAAAGTAGAAAGTAGGGTGACCAGTATTTCTCAAATGGGAAAGGAGTCAAGAGGAGAAATAAAGGAGGGAGGAGAGAAAAAGGGAATGAAAAAAGGAATTTAGATGTGCTATAAACATGTACCAACTCCACAAAAGGAATGTAAACGTTATATACTGAAAATAGGTGTTAAAAACAACAACAAAAATTCAAAGGAAATTCTCCTGCTATAAAAGATAGCTCACACACAAAAAAATATTATCCCTGGAGAGATTAAAATACAAAATAAAACAAAATTAAAATATTATTTTACTCCATATGTAGGCAGAGAATGAACTAATCATTCTATCAGAAACTGTTTAGGGTGTGGTAAAATACATAGTACATTTCAATGTTTTTGGAAGCATACATTGATAAAATTTTTGGATAGCCTTTGGTATTATTCATCAAAAACCTTCAAATTGCACAATCTTACTAGGGAATTATCAGATGTAATCTGATATTTATGTAAGTATATTTTATCATGGCATCCCTCAACACACAAGAAAATTATAAACAAAATTGTATAACAATAATTTTAAGAGTTTATGGTATTAGAAAAATAAAGGTGACTTGAGAAGCTGGAGATTCCTCAAAAACCTAGGATCAGAAGTCTCATTTAATCCAGCTATTCCCCTTCTGGGTATTTTCCAAGAAAAATTGAAAATGTCACGTCACAGCGATATATGTGCACCCATGTTTATAGCAGCACAATTTGTAATAGCTAAATCTTGGAAACAACTAGAATGCCCATCAATTGCAGAATGGGTAAAAAAGATATGGTATTTTTATTTAATGGAATATTATTCAGTTATGAAAGGATAATCTTGAGGCTTTTATTGGTAAATGAAGGCAACTTGAGACTATACTTATAAGTGAAATAAATCAGACTCACGTTTGTAAATTTCATATTATCTCCCTAGTGTAAAAAATAAATAATAATAATAAACTGAAAGAGTAATAAGATCCAAAATGTACAATAGATATTGTAATAATGAAAGGGAAAGAAAGTGCTCAAAAGGAAAGAACAACTGGGATAGGGGAAAGGAGAAATGGAAGAAAGAAAAAAATTGTATGTATGTAGGTACACACATATAACTGTATGTACATATATGTGTGCAAGATAGGTAACTATACATACTGCTAATCTGTGTTAGTTCATCAAAAAAAACACTTTGTGTTGTCATTATTTGATTGATCATTTTTATGCCTAGATCTTGTACAACTACTTCTAAGATAACAATATGTAATATATTAACTAGTGTTGATTTCTTATTGTTTTTTCTAAATTCTTTATTATTCCTATCCTTTTTTCTGTTTGGCTTTTTTAAAAAATAAATAAGAAGCTGGAAGGGAATATACACAAAATCTTTTATGGGTTTTTAAAAGTAGAATAGTTTTATATTGCCAGTGATTTTTATGTTATTCTTTGTGCTTTTTCCCAACATAGTTTTAGCATGCAATTACTTGTCAAGAAAACAAAAAACAGTAATTATTCACAAAGATACAAAAGGTAAATAAAATTTTAAAACTGGAAAAACATAAAGCCAGTCACTTTAAAGTAACAAGAGAAAAAATTCTTGTAACATTATTTAATACTTTTATATTCTATCAACCTACAAAATAAAAAGGACAAATCTGTGAATAGTTTAGGAAACTTAACCAGTAAGTCAGCCTTCTGGAATACAGCAAACAGGCCAGAAAATGAAAAATACTACTTAGGAAAAACCATGAACTTATTATTCACAAAATATAATAATATTTAATTACTTCCTAAAATTTCTGTGATTTTTTAATAAAACAATAGATTTGAAAGCACTTTCATATTTTAAAAATGATGTAATGGTAGTAATTATATGAATGCATTGTTTTAAAGAAAAAATATAATTTTTCAGTCCCATACAACAGTTGCTATTCTCCCTTTAGCCACAAACCACATTTAATTTTTTTATTTTAAATAGCAAAAACAATAAAAACAATGATACAGAATTTCAAAACAAGATAATAGGAGATTAATAATGGTTACTATATTGCATATTGCTATCTTCAAAGTTGGAGCTCAGATTACAGGCATGAAAAGTATGTTCTCAAGTTGCATTAATTTGCCTACAAAAATCTCAAGTTTATCCTTCTTTATAGCCAAGTAGTACTCCATTATATAAAAATACCACATCTTTTATATCCATTCCTTGGTTGATGGTCATTTGGGTTGTTTCTAAGATTTATCTATTATAAATTGTGCTGCTAAAAACGTGGGTACACATGTATCACTGCAGTGTGATGTTTTTAATTCTTCTGGGAAAATACCAGAGAATAGCTGGGTTGAATGGGACCTCTAACCCTAGCTTTCCAAGGAATCATCACACTGATTTCCACAGTGATTGTACCAGTCTACACTACCATCAACAGTAAAGAAGGGTTCCTTTTTCCCCACAGTCCCTGCCAGCATTTGTTATTGGTTGATTTCTTGTTGATAGCCATTTTTTTCTGGGATGAGATAGAATCTCAGTGTTGTTTTCATTTGCATTTCTCGAATTACCAATGACATTGAACATTTTTTCATATATTTATGTGCCATTTGTATTTCTTCATCTGAGAAGTGCATATTCATCTCAGATGCTCATTTTTGGATTGGGTTTTTTAATTTGGGGGACTTGATTTTTTTGTCTGAGGGACAGTAGGCTAAAATTTTTTCCCATTCTGTTGGTTTTCTTTTTATTCTGTTGGTGATTTCTTTTGATGTGAAAAAACTTTTTAATAAGATGAGATCCCCCCAGTTGCTGATTCTTTGAAATATGTCCAGTGCAATTTGGGTTTTGTTCATGAAAACTGCCTTTTATATATTAGTATGTATTCATTGTTAATATCCAGAAGGATACAGGTGTAAAGATGTCTTAAAGCAGAAAAATGTTTTTCTTTCCCTTGCCTTTACCACTCTACACCTTTCTGGGCTTGACATAGACAGGAGCCAAGATGTGAAGAGATGGACTTCAGGCGTCCAGTTCTACAGCATGAGGAACTTGGGCAGAACTGCACAGAAGGCACACTGGGGTAGAAGTGGTCTCCCTGTCTTGGGGATTCCATACATGTTATTCAAGTTCATTTCCACCCAAAGCATGTGAGTTGAATTCTCTTCTAGAAGAGCAGAGATTGAGAGTAGGGGTGGAAGGTAAAAGAAACAACCAAGAAGAATAAGAGAGTCCAAGAAGAAATCAGAGTCCAGATAGAAACATGTGTCCTCTAGCGTTTCAATCTGTCTTAGTTATCTTTTACTCATCGCTGAGACAAAATACCTGATGCCCAAAGTTGGGAAAGCAAAGGTTTATTTTTTACAGTTTTGGAGGTTTTAGTCTATATTCAGTTGGCTCCAAGGCAGGGTGGCATGGCGGGGCCGCAGTTCATGGCGGCTGCAAACAGCAAGCAGAAACCAGCAAGAGAGAGAGACACACCTTCTTCCTGCCATTACATCACATCCTGGCTCCACCCCTAGGAGGGTGTAGCACTGACACCATCAATCCAAGCACTAAACAATGAACTAATCACAAATGCACAATGCAAAAACATGAGGCCTGGGGGCCACCCACATAAACCATGACATTCCACCCCTGGCCCCCAGAGACTCAGGTATTACCTTTATACGAAAAACATTTAGTCTATCTCCAAAAGTTGCCAAAGTCCTAATATTTTTAGCATTGCTGAGAAGTCTAAGTCCCAAGTCTCCTCCAATATCTATGGCAAACTCTTAACTGTAACCCCCTGTACAAGTGAAATAAGGTTAAACATTTTTGAATTGCAAAGACACAAAATAAATATCATCACTCCAACAGTTACGAATGGGGGAATATAAAGTATTGGAAACAGAGCAAGTCCAACATCCAGCAGGGTGAACATTAAGTCCTAGAGTTTTATGCTCAGCATTTGAAGCAATCTGGTTGCAAGCTCCAAAAGGCTTGGGTGATTTTTACCCCCAGGGCACTTTTAGGGATTTTAGCTCCCACAGCTTTTCTCTTAAACCTTTTTTGCTCAGTTTTTGCAGCTTTCCTTGGATGATCCACGTTTTTGGCTTTTCCAAACTTTTGGGGTCTCTACTGCACTTTGGCTTTATACTTACATCTTTACATAATGCCCTCTCAGGGGCACACTGCTTGGCCTCCCAGGCCCTTTGCAATCGAGATGGAAGTCTTTACCCTCAGATTTTGTGCATTTTCCTTGAACCTAAAATCAGCACCATGTGGATGCCACCAAGGTCTGCTGCCAGCTGGAGCAGTAGCCAGGCTTTTCTCTCTCTTGGCTGTAGGGGTCAACTGCCTAGATTGCTGGGCTCTGTTAACCCGATTGTGAAAAAAGGCTTTTCTATGTTGCCGCCATTCTGGAACCTCATGTGGCTGCAAAGGGTGGAGACCTGCTGCTTCCTGGGATGCCCGGTGGTCATCTTTCTTATCTCTCTGGGTTTTTTTCAGCAATCAGTCTCAGCACTATCTTTACAACCCACAGCTTTACTGGAGTTTTTCTTCTGGCCAAACTCACAGTGTTTTAAATTATCCTGCTGGGCTCTTTGCTCTTGATTTGCAACATAGATCTGGCTAAAAGCCCCCAACAATAGCCATGTGACAGCCTCAACATTTGACTGCCTTGAAATTTTCTTTGCCAGATTAATCAGTCTATTACCCTTAATCTCAGTCTCAGGCAAAGTCTCTGGGCATGAGCAAAATGCAGACAAACTTTCTGCCAAGCCATAACACACATCCTAGGGAGTTCAACAACCAATACAGTCCTCCTTTCCAGCAGAAACCTCACAAGCCTGGTCCTTACTATCAGGCTTTCTATCAGCCTTTTGGTCTCTTGAGCTCTGACCAGAATCTCCTCTACAGAACAGCCTAAGCTGCTCCAGCTCTACGCATCTAGGTGACAAGTCCAAACCTTTCCAAACTCTGCTCACAAGCCATTTCCAAAGCCTCTCGAAAAACATGGTCAGGTATAGTCACAGCAATGACCCACTCCTGGTACCAAATTCTGTCTTAGTTATTTTCTACTCATCACTGAGACAAAATACCTGATGCCCAAAGTTGGGAAAGGAAAGGTTTATTTCTTACAGTTTTGGAGGTTTTTGTCTATACTCAGTTGGCTCCAAGGCAGGGTGACATGGCAGGGCCTCAGTTCATGGCGGCTGCAAACAGCAAGGCAGAAACCGGCAAGAGAGAGAGACACACCTTATTCCTGCCATTACATCACATCCTGGTTCCACCCCTAGGAGGGTGTAGCACTGACACCATCAATCCAAGCACTAGACAATGAACCAGTCACAAATGTACAATGCAAATACATGAGGCCTGGGGGCCACTGACATAAACCATGACACAATCCTAATGGGAGACAGAAAAATCAGTTCTCATGTAGGAGTTGGGAAGCAAGTTGGAGAGTATATAAAAGCCATATCTGTCACCAGCTGGTATGGATTCTTGCTTCATTGATAACAAATTAAAATTCACTCAACAACATGAGTTTACAGACAAACACTTAAATTGGAAAGTTAGACAAAATGGGAAGGGACCTTGGGCTGAAGAGCTAAGGGAAAGCTGATCTCTGACATTGATCACTGGGCTGCCCCTTCACCCTTAGGGAGCCACGGTCTCAAAATATTAAGCAGACGTTTTATGAGTGTATCCAAGTGAGTGTATCCAAGAGATACACTCACTACTAGTATTGCTAAAATTTGAAAATCTTTTCCAAAACCCAACAATTTATATTTATTATATTTATTTCATAAAATATTTCCTTTACAATCTAGAAATTATTAAATAAAAGGATATAGCAATATTTATTGGAGTTCACAGTATTACTAGTAAACAATACAAGATGTGATCAAACATACAGTGCATGTTTAGATTTTTAAAATAAATTGCAATAAAAGACACATTGCCATTAATCCCCTTCAAAATACCCCCTTACCTCAAACACACTCGTCCCACCACTCTCGTTGCTTTCTGAAGTAGTTCTGGAAGCCTTGTTTCACATCTTCACTGTCTTTATGAGGTGTGATCAAAAGTACAGTGAATGCCATTGCTAAATGCTGTCCAACAGGAAGGCAACTAGTACAAACATGACTGTGTTTTCATCCACCGTATTCACTGAACCTCACACTGTGACACTTTCGGCTCTTCTCCAAAGTCAAACCCACCGTGAAAGGTAAATATTTTGAAACAATTCAGGACATCTAGACATTCAAGATGGGGAACTAAAGACACTCGAGAAAGGATTTCTGAACTGTTTCAGAAGTGGCAAGAGAAATAATTTGGGAGGGACTAATGGCACTATGTCTTTTACTACAATAATTTTTTAAAATTTAAACATTCACAGTGTTTTTAGATCACATCTCCTACACTATCAAATATTACACACGCTTACAAAACACATGCTATAACCAAACTGATGGCTTAATGGTACGGCTCTGATTTACCTTATCTGTCCTGTCTTTCTTCAAGATTGAGGACCTCAAGATAAGAGGTTTGCAGGGACATTTGACTTCCAGTGCTTCACAGGCCCTCCCACAAGAGGTGTCTACCAGCCTCCAGTCACTGTAGTGAGTTCTTTTTATTATGCCAGGACTGAAAGATCAGTTTCTTCTAGTCCAAACCTTGGCCAACCTACAAGGTCATGTCTCCAAAACTACAGATAAGGCAATGTGAACTATAAAAGTGTTGGGTTAGGAAAGAGCATTGCTTGATATATCCACATCCAAACAGAGGTGGCCAATATATTTCAACCAATATTTATTTCCCTGTTTTGGTTTGTTTTGGTTTGGTTTGAATCCAATTCAAACAAGTAATTACAAGTCCTACCACTTCAAAGAGTTTAATGTAATTTCTCTATTTCCACAGTCAGTTATTCCTCAGTAAGCTCTGCTTGCTCCAATGCCCTCCAGTCTCAGTTTCTTAGCTCTGTAATTTTATTTCAACAAAAGCTGAGTCCCTGGCAGTTCCACTGTTCTCTCCACACCCGTAGGGTCACTTGGGAAAATGAGCCTCAGCTTATCAATTTATATTTAAATTTCTATGACTTCATATTTCCTTTTAATCTAACATAACAATCAATTTTGCCATGTTGTAATAATTAATTACCTTTAAGGTTTAATAAATTTAAAAGTATTCAATTTTATATATTTATAATAACTTAACTCTTATGTAGGTAATGATCATTTTTCTGTACAATTGTGATTCCCATTTCCCTCAGAATGTTTCTCTGTGACATATTCCTGAACCTGTACCCAAAAAATACACACATTGTCAACTCTCTTGACATATATTTTTAAATAATTTATAATCTTACCACAACCCCCATCAGCCCTATTATTATCAATATTTTTGAACCTGAATGTTTGTCAATTTGTCATGAAGAAAACACACGCTTTTTTTTAATAGATGCTTTTGTATTTTTTAGCCCATTTTATTTTTTAGCTTTTCTTGTTTTCAGAAAACAAGGTCACCATAGGCCAGGCAGAATTGTATTGGACACACAATCTGAGCAAAATACCTCCCTCACAGAGTTTATGTTCTAGGAGGGAGAAAAATAATAAATTAGTAAACATAATTTCAGGAAATAAAAGCTTTGAAGAAAAACAAAGCAAGATACAGGAGACACATGCTGTTGAGGGTGGGTAAGAGGGCTGGTTTAGGAAGGTGTTGGAGAAAGCCTCTCGGATAAGGTCTCATCAGAGCAGAAATGAAATGAAGGAGGAAAAATGGAAAAAGGACTGTCCAAGTACATGCAAATGCCCCAAGGAAAGAGCAATGCAAAGTCAGTGTGCTAGGGTAGAGTAGTTGATATTAAGAGATGCAAATATCAGGGTCAGGTTTATTGTAGAACCTCACAGAACCACATGGACTATATTCTTAATGTAATGAGAGGCCATTACAAAGTTTTAAGCAATAGAGTAACTCATCTGATTTAGGATTTTCAAAGATCATTTTAAAAACACAAGATGCAGAACATTGCATATGCAAGAGTATCCTGCAATCTGGGTGAACAGAGTGAATATGTTGGCAAACTCATAGGGTAACTCTCAAAGTAGATGCCAGAAACATACTGCTTCTGAGGAAAGTAGTTAGATGAACTGGCAGACAAGAGAAAGAAAGACCCAGTTTTTCCATTCCCTTCTTTTGTATGGATACAGTTGTGTTCCTTGTCTACACGTTCCCTATCAGAGAGAAGCAATTTCTGGCTGCCTTATGAAGATGCTGTCATAAGAAACAAGACTGGAAGAAGGGAACTGGAGAGGAGGCAGCTAGCAGCCCAGGAAGGATGAGGCTTGACCTCAGGAAACAGTGGAGACGTGACCGATTCAGGGTACTCTTTGAAGGTAGAAAACTTGCTTATGGCTGGAAAGTGGAAACCAAGAGGTCACAGATGACCAAGGTATTTTTGAAAGCATTATGGGATGGGCAGCACCCCGTGCTGCTGAGAGATCATGACATTTTAATCTTTTTCTCATTGAATTAATAAATTATCATATAACATTTGTATTTGTTGCACATTTTCCCTGCTTTATCATGTTACTCATTTTAAGCATTTTTGACAAATTTAGGTGTTTACAAACACCTGCTATTGGTTTTACAGTTAGTCTCTGTCCTTCTAAGAAGCAATAAGTATGAATTTATATATTCTTCCTTATTTTTTTAACCTTTTCATAGTTTATGTTTCACTTTAATCTGTTTGAAATTTATTTGGGCCAGAGTGTAAAGTATCCCTCTGACTCCATCCCCTACAAAGAGTTAACAAATCAATGTCTAGTTCCTACTTACTGAGCAAGCATTTGTTTCGTTACTATTTTGTGAAACCATCTGTTGTGGTCCTCCAGAAAGACCTGTTGACCGTCAGTCCCTCGGAATGGCCTTGGAAATATGACCGGTGTCACCTTAGAAACACAGGCGCAGAGGGGTAGAGAATGCCCATGGAGTACAAGAGCACAGGGAGAAGAAGGCCATGTGAAGCCACAAGCCAGGACACTCCTGCCTGGAGGAGGCAAGACAGGGCTTTTCCCTAGAGACTTCGGTGGGAACCTGGGCCTGCCATCAGCCTGATTCAGACCTCTGGCCCTCTGAACAATCAATGCGTAAGTTTATACTGTTGGAAGCCACCCACTGTGGCACTTTGTTACACCAACCCTAGGAAACAACAGGCCCTCTTTGTCATATGCTAACTTCCCTTAGGGACCAGGATCTCTTGCTTGATCTCACTCTTTAATTTCTATTATTATACCGTGCAACACTAGCTTATTAAGGGTTTTCTTTTACTATTGAGCACTTTCCCTTATTGCCTTTTCTGAATTTCCACAGCTAATCTCACCAATTAGTCTTCATAGTAAGCTTTGTTTTTAGAATAGATGTATCAAATATTGTACCCCTCAAAATATAAACTTAGTATTTCATTGAACTCAATGATTTATTATTTAACGAGAATAAAAATTCACACTATGACTGCATTAACAAAATCTCTAGTTCATTTAAAATGTTATTGTGGGTTTTTTTAATTGATTGACATTTAAGAATTTACTTTTCTTCCAGAAAGTTGGTCCACTGTCTTTCTAAAACATTTATAGATTTTTGAAGCAAAATTAAAATATACACTGCCTATAGTTGAATGAATCTATTTTAAATGATAATTAATTTAAAAACTTTAATTTCTTCATTATTTAAATTATTTCACATCTTTAATTTCAAATAAATGGTAAAATGGAACTTCCATCTCAAGAGTTTTTCTGCGTTCACTACCTACCTAGCCAATCCCCAGCTTTCCCAAAATCTTGCTCTTCCCCAACTGCTTGGACCCCACCAATCCTTCAAAGCCCACTCCAGAGTTATTTCCACCATCCTCAAACCCTTGATGCCAGGCTTGCTAGAAGTTATCTCTCCCCCTACTAAAGTTGTCGCTTCTCCCTTGTAATTTATCTTGCACTTCTTTGTTGTTAATAATGTTAATCTGTGTAGGTTTTAAACTGTTATTAGTTAACTTGGATTAGTTTGAGCAATATCTTTGTATTACAGTGTGCCCTAAAAACCTTTTAAAAACCAGACTGGCCAATTCTCCTTCCTCCTAAATGTGTGCCTCCAAATAACCTCTTTTTTGTGTTGAAGTTCGGTGATGAGAGCTGGTCTACCCAAGACATTCTTCTATACTGGAATCCCCAGCATTTATAAAGCATCTTTCTGTAGGTCAGGGCTGGTCCTACAGCTGTTTCTCCACCTGCCAGATAGTGTTCCTACTATCATGGTCCCTTCCAGTAGCTTCAAGTCTAACTTCTCAGTGTGATGAAACCAGTGCTGGGTGAAGTATCAAGTGCTGGCTTTATTCTAATCGGAAGGAAGGTTCGCTTGCTACTGCTGCTTGCCACCTGCCCTTTCGTGCCAGGGGCTGTTTCTCCTCTGCCATACCACCTTGCTTTGGAACCAGTCAGCTATGAACTGAAGTCTC
Organism: Dolichotis patagonum; assembly: GCA_004027295.1. Taxonomy (NCBI): domain Eukaryota; kingdom Metazoa; phylum Chordata; class Mammalia; order Rodentia; family Caviidae; genus Dolichotis; species Dolichotis patagonum. Next base: position 178,997 of record PVJX010000342.1, on the reverse strand, counting down.
TACAAATAACGATGAAATAAATCTTTCCTCCTTTAATTGTGGGCACTAGGTATTTTATCTCAGCAAAGAGAAAAGTAAATAAGACATCAGTTCATGATGACATAATGATGACATTCATTGTGGGGGTTCTTATGCACGACACATTTTAATTCTTGTGTGTGTGTGTGTGTAGTGCTGATTTCTTTAGGGTCACTGTAGACAAAGATGTTTAATACACTAGTTTAATACACTAGATGTTTAATATGTCTAGTCCACTTAAAGATGTATACACTGTCACTTCATATGATTGTGTTCTTTACACGCTAAAGTCCTGCAATGCTTGTGGGACACTGGGAAAACATAATTACCACCATTCCTTCTAGTGTTACCAGTCCGTGCTCCGGGGGAATAGAACGTAATACCTCATTTTCCTTTGGGTATTGCTACCATTCCTATCTATCTTTTAAAAACAGTCATTAGACACTTAATTACAGCATTATCCTGTGACTAGGCAACGGTCTGAACTAATTTCTTACCATTCACATCAAAGCCACACAAAGTGTGGTGAAATCGCCCACAGATCATATGGGTGCATTGACAAGGGCAACAAGCCAATGCCTGGACAGGTCACCAAACATTTCTGTCACATACTGGTTCCAACATGTTTGAGACGAGAAGCATTCAGATGTGAGGGTATGGCTAGAACAGCTGCCTGTACATATGAAATAGCTTGTTGATGAGAATCAAATCTAAACATGAAATTCATCTTCCCTACACACATAGCCTGAAGGTCATTTTATACAGTTCCTTTAATGAACTTATGTTTTGACTATGATCTACTCCATGGGATCAGACATGGAATTTTCCTCTATGGCATTAGGCTATGTACAGTTTTCGATTTTGGAGTCTTTCACATTTTTATTTCAGATTAGGGATGCTCAATTTATATTGCTTAAGAAGGACTTTTCAACCTGAGCGTAACGGTGCATACCTGAAGTCCCAGCTGCCGGGGAGGCTGAGGCAGGAGGATCATAAGCTTGAGGCCATCCTGGGAAACTCACAAAGATCTTGTCTCAAAATTAAAAACAGAAGAATAATGAAAAGGGCTGGAGATGTAGCTCATTGTTCCCTGAACTCAATCCCTAGTGTGAAAGAAAGAAAGAAAGAAAGAAAGAAAGAAAGAAAGAAAGAAAGAAAGAAAGAAAAGATAGAGAGGAAGAGCAAAGCTGTCAGTAAAAGCTCCATGCTCATGCCCCCGAAACAGCCTGTGAATCCTTGGACACTAGGGAACCCTGGATCAGAGACTGCCAGCCTCCTATGCCCCACTACTACATGGAAGCAGCCTTTTCTAAAAGCCAGACCCTTGGGAGTCCCATCTCTCCAGGACTGTACACACAAACTTCTCATCACCATAAATTATTCCCAATTATTCCAAGAGTCCTGTGGCAGTCGAGGAGAATCACAACAGAAAAAACCAAGGTGTTCTAGTGGCTGGGCTATGCCCAGCCCTAGGAGTGATTCAAGAACCCTCCAGACACTCAGTCTCTGCTTCAATACTAAACGGAGACCACCCCCTTACTCATCACCCCACGCACCCTACCCTTTACAACCCCACTGGAGGACATATTTGAATATAGTTCACCCAACTGCGTGACACTGAGCAGGTGTCCACCTCCTGACCTTCTTTTCCTTTTTCATAAGGCAAAGTTTGTGTGATGGGATTTCTGAGGTCCTTTCCAAAGCCGGCAACCAACCATTCTAACAACCTGCCTTTTCCACAACACCCCTTCTGATCTTTAAATGCAGCATTCATGTCATCTTTTCCTCTGTAAATATTCCCTTTTCCTTCCATATGTCCCTGTCACTGCTGCTTTCCACGTCCCTCCCTGCTCTGGTCCTCCTCTGGAAGGGGGCCAGCTCATCAGCTGTGTGCAGATAAGGGGCACAGCAGAGCCTGCCTGGGACTTGTCCCAGAGCACCTGCTCATTAGCACATCCGGGCCAGCCTGATTCGATTAGAGTGTCTCATCACCTCCCTTGTCCCCACTAAGCCTGTCGCACAACCACTGGATTCAAAAAGCCTAGCAAGTTAGATTTAAAACACTGATTATTAGGAAAAACAGAGAGTTGCCCCCTAATGCCTAACCTCATCATTTCCAAGTCATTAACTTAAGAAAGGAGAAGCATTAAGAAAACTCTTTCTAGTAAGTACTGTGGGTCCGCCTCAAAGAATGGCTTGTTTCCGAAGGTACTGGAGGAGGTGGTGGTGGTGGAGGGTCCTCCTGCAGTGTAAGCAAAAAAGCGCCTAGGGGGCTAATCACAGCCAAGGAGCTAGGAGACAGTGCTGCCACCGTGTGGCCAGTTGTTCCATTCCCGACCGAGTGACGCTGAGCAGGCGTCTACCTCCTGATCTCTTTTTCCTTTTTTATAAAACAAAGCTTGTTCGATGGGTTTTCTGAGGTCCTTTCCAAAGCTAGCATTCGATAGTTCCGATTCTAACTATCTCTCTTCTCCACTCAGAGTCCCTTCCAATATCCTGGACAACACTTCAGGATGAATGGCTGAGAGAAATAAATATCGGCAGGTTTTCATATTAGACATCTTGAGACAGAGAAAATTAATGGAGAGAGCAGACTTGACAAAAACACTACCCACATTCCTTCCCCCTCTCCATACTTTGCCTCTTCTGTCCAGTGTCTTTAACATCAGTTACTAAATGCATTTTGGACAAGTCCTGGCCAAGTGACTTGCATGCCTATGCACGGGATGACACAATATTTATGGTTGCAGATCAGAGTGCAGGGATCAATCTCTGAACCCCTCCTTCAGTCATCTCTTTAGCCATCGGGAAGGACTGTCTGTACCTTCTCATTTCTTGCCACCTGCCAAAAAGGTGCTCAGTTTGCTGAACCATTCTGACATCTGCTTAGGACAATTTAACCCCTGGTCTGGTGTCTCAAATCACCAAAGTGGGGGAGCTGTCCTTATTTCTAGGTCTGCTAAATGCTTCAAGGAAGTCCTCACATCTGACTTTCATTTCTGAAGTGAAGGTGAGGTACCCTATCCCACTTGGACAGCACTGTGGCCATTTGTTGGGCCACATGCATAATCTCCACCAAGAATACTACCTTGGCTGAGTGATGGCTCTGGGGGTCCACAGCCTGGGCTTCTCACCCTTGGTCCCTCCAGATTTCAAGCTCTGTGTGCCTGCGTCCATGCAGATCAGCAATATCAGCTTCCCCCTTCACAGATGAGACCCTTTTGCTTCTGGGTGTCCCACTGCAGGGCCACAGGGCTTAGAGAACCAATGTACAGGAGTGAGAGTGACCATGTGTATTTGGTCTTGAGAAATCTTCCCAGGATGATTTCAGGAAGTCTGCAAGCCTTAAGACAACTCATTTTCCCATCACTAGTTCACAAGTCCTACTAACTAGAAACTAAAAAAGAAAGTATTAAACTACTTGATAGTAGAAAAGTGTTACATTAAACTAACTGTATGGCACAAACTGATACAGTAGTAACTCAATTCACAGACTTGATTCTTTCTGTGATTCTGCTTGCAAACTGAGTTGGATGAGAACCGAATCAAATTCAATGGTCAGGTTCAGTGTTGGCTTTACGGGGAAATTTGATTTGGTTCTCATCCAGTTCAATTTACAACCAGAATTGCAGAGACAATTGAGTTTATGAATCGAGGTATCAGTGTGTTTACCTAAATAACTTTCCAGGTAGCTACAAAAAGAACCATTGTTAAAGAAAGAAAAAGACCTCTGCTAAAGAGGCGAAAAAAAAAAAGAAATCACCAAAACAAAAAGAGACAAAAACCTAAACAAAATGAAACATACTAAATATTTGCTGCATGGTATAAAGCAGAGAATAGAAATATTACTGGAGATTCCCAGGGCTTTCCAGGTTCTTGGAATCATGAACAAAGAATTGGACAAGAAACATAGAAAAGGCAATGAAAGTGTACATTGACTGAGGGCAGAGAGAAGTATGCGCTGCAGAGTGACACCAGGCCAGTGAAAAGGCTCACAGACAACCAAGGATGAGGGGACAGGGTGTTTTGTATCCAGAAATACTGGGTTATCTCTCTTTCATGCAGAGAAGGCACTGGGAAAGTTGTCCTATCAAACACTCACTAGGTGTCACGCTATGCATAAACTGACCTACCAAAAAACTTGTTTGGCTTCTTATTACATGTAAATGAAGGATCAGAAATAGTGTCTTTTGATTGGTTGTGCCCACCTGCAAATGAAGGCTTGAAAAGAGCATCTTTCAATTGGCCTATGAACAGCATCACATGAAGACATTGAAATGAAGGACTGAAAATAGTCAGTTCCTAATTGGTCCAAAATGATACTTTTCTGATTAGTTCTGTGTACAGTGATGATGGTGTCCTGGTATTGGAAATGTCCTTCACCCTGGAACTGTCTGTCGGGCTGCTGCCCTTTCTGAGAATCATTTGCATATAATACTTGGGAAGAAATATTTGTAAGCAACCACGTACCTGGTAGAGGTGCTTGGCCACAACAGCAGGCTGCTTTCTGGGGGATGGTGGTGGGGTGTAAGGCAGTGCCACCTAGACAGGACAGTGAGGCCCGGGCCTTGGGATGCAGGGGTCACAAACAGATATAGATTAAGAAATACCCAGAGAACAAGATCTGGAAAAATCTACAGCTGTGTCAATGGTTACCTTCAGGAGGTAGGGAAACAAGACTAGCAAGTAAGAATAGAGAGGAGAGAATATTAACCTATAATATCTCCTTTTTGTTTCTTTTAAAGCAAATGTATTTGCCTAGCAAGCAGAAGGTCCTGAGTTCAATTCCTGTCCTAAATAAATAAATATGAAAATAAAGCAAATGTATTCAATTATCACTTTTTAAAATGTTCCAAATACTTTAATTATAGGCTCTGGTAGAAGGAGCACAGGTATAAATTGCACACCTCGGTCCAGGTGCCAGCTGTGCCTGGACCTTATTAGCTTCTAGCTTTGGGCAGGTCACTAAAACTGTTGAGCCTCCATTTCCTGATTTATAAAATGAAGTTATTGATCCCTAGCTCACAGGGTGATTGTGCTGACTGAGATTATAATAGAAAGCACCTGAAACATTGTAGGTCTTTCATAAATGTGCAAGAAAAAAGAGAAATTATTGCCCAGACCAAGGATGATGCAGGCTTTAAGAAAATGGTAGCAGAGATGAGAAAGATGAGAGAGACATTTTAGAGACATGATAGAAAATAAGACAATTTGCCACAAAAACAAGGCTTCTGACCAGAGCCTCCTCACTGCGCCCCCTTGCTATCCCACGCAGTCTTCTGTCTTCCTTTCTCTTCTGAGGCTCCACACTGCCGCTATTGCATGAAGAGAGAACAGAAGGGAAGAGGAAAGATTCAAACCAAATAAGGTGAGACTTGTAAGTATTTACCTGTTGCAATGGCTGTTCTGTAAAGGAAATTGCAATGCCTCAGCTTTCTGTACCTGCGTAGGTGCACCTGCCCTGGGAATATCCTTTCCCTAATGCATGTCACTAAGACGCCTCTTCCCCTAAGCCACTCTTGGTGAAGACAGTGTAGACTCCAAGAAGACAAAAATTCTTACTTAGAAGGTGAAAAGAATCTTAGTATTATGTATATGTATATATATGTATATATGTAATAAAAATATGTACAGTATTTGTGTAGCATCAAATTTTCACAGTGGGCATTAGAAAAAGGCTTTGTAGAGAAACACTGTTGTACACTTAAGCACCTTTGTGGAGGGTTTCTCAATTCACATTGACTATGATATCACCCATGCTAAAACAAGAGTCTGTGTAAAATGGGGTTAGTGAGAATGTACTGAAGAGGCAGGAAGAGGAAGCAAAAGACGTATTTTCTCCTGTGATTCCATTTTTGGCTATAAACAAGGTAAATCCATCAATGGTCTTAGCAAACATAGGCTGATTTCATTGGGAACTCAGTGGCCAGTAGTGGGGGCTACCGTCCGTCTCCTCCTCAGAAAGGAGCCTCGCCTAGGAAGCTCGATTTCCATAACTCCCTTGAAGGTCATCCTGTAACCCTGACCTGAGTCATGTCTCTTTTCCAGCTCTGACCATGAGCAAGAAGTCATAATGTGGTTCAATTTGTGGGCGCAGACATTGCTCAGGGACATCGGAGGGGCAGGAACCCACAGTTGGGGTTTTGTGAGAAAAGAACAGAGACTGGATGGATACAGGTCAGGCAGACCATGGAGGCCACTCAATTACTGGCTTAGATGTTCCCGGGCAGTTTTACTAACAGACACAGGCTTCTACATGTTTCTTTCCATGTTTTACTAGATCTTGATAGAGCAAACAATTGTTAAACTAGTTACACTAATCACATTGACTTTGGATAGCTATAAATTCATAAACGTGAGCTACAGCTGTGTCTCTTCGTGTTTATCTGCACATTTTACAGTGTTTCGTGGCCTCTTATTTAAGCAGTGTGATAGAGTTGAGGCTCCAAAAGCAACACCTCAAAGTGAGCCTCAAAACCGAAGTCTCCCAAACCTTCTCTTGTATGCGCCTCCCCCCATCTGTTGTACATTTTTCCCCCCCAAAAAAGTGCAAGAGGGGCTTTTTCTAAATCCAGCTGAAGACCTATCCAATCTAGCCGAAGACCAGATCGTCCAGAAGATTAGCAGGAGGATGGAAGATGAGAGTTGACAAGACACCCAGAGAGCCCAGGCATACTGCATTCCAGGTTATTGTCTGTCCTTCAAACACATTCACTCCCACTACAATTCACTTTCTCTTCCTCTAACACTGCCTACACCCTGTGCTTCCTTCTCCCCTGTAAAGAAGGCATTTGATTTTTCAGATTTCAGTGAGTTTCAGACAGCTAACTTTCCTGGAAGCCCCCATGATATGGCATGCTTGTATGTCTTTTCTCCTGTTAATCTGTGATCTGTGTATCTCAGCAGACTTAGAGGGAAAGGGAAGTTCCCTTTATCAGGTAAATAGACAAATGATGGATGGATAGATAGATGACATAGATAGATAGACAGAAGGCAGGCAGACAGATAGACAGACAGATGTGCTAGGATTTTTCCAATGGAAGACATGGTATCAGAAAAGAAATACAGACCTGAGAACCCTAGAGAACAGGACGGTCATCTTAACTTTTCCAAGTTATGTAATGACACTAAGCAAGTTCCTGCTTCTCTTTGAACTTTGTTCTCTCAGTCATGGGATAAAGAAAAGATTTTCAAAATTCTCACCATCCCTAAGATTCCATGTCTTGGATTGTACTTTTACTTATGGTTTATTTTATTTTGTAGTTTATTTATGATTTATTTCATGTCATCATTTAAGTTTGTGGGGTTTCACTTATGTTGTTGGTTTTGCTAAATATTTTGGCCCCGTTTGTAAGTTTCCCTGAAAAATGTGAGCAGATGCAAGCTCTCCGTTATAATGTTGTTTTGATGGGAAAATATAATCCATTTAACCATAAACCGTGTCATTTCACACTTGCCAAGTGGGAATATCTGTACCAACAGAAACAGCCTGTTGTATTCAGTTTTAAATGATCACCCTCAATCTTTTCAATAGATGGGTAGGTGTGTGGGTGGGTGAGCAAACAGAAAGAAAACTGAATGAACAAATGGTCTTGCTGTCTAATATTAGGTATAACTCACAGGTGGCACCAAGGAAATTAAGTGGCAGGTGTATGTCCTCCAGCAATTAAGGATGGTTGGACACTGTCCCTGTTCTAATAAGAGGTCCATGAATGAGTTATGCAGCTTGAGTCCCCAGAAGCAGCACAGTCTGTTTTCCAACTTCTCCAAGGGCTCAGCAGCCTTGTCATGAAGCTCTCTGCCTTCTCTCTATCAACACAGCTAAACGGTACACTGCTCTAGCGAAGGGAGGCCAGAGTTAACCTTTAAGTCTGTCTTGTCAAAGGGAAATCTCTGGTGGCAGATTCACACCCCAGTCCCTTTCCTCACAGATCATGAAAGGTATAGAGTACATCTTCTTTTTCTGCCATATTCCATGTTTTAAAAAATACACAAACATAAATGCCATGTATGCCTTGAGCCATTTACAAAGTCTGTAAAATTTTATAAAATTTTGAGATTCTCAAGAACAGCAATGAATTATGAGTTTCAGAGACTTTTGTCTTGACTGCTTGTTTTTTGTTTTGTTTTGTTTTGTTGAAAGGCTTTTTGAGGACTTTTACATCTAGAAGAATTTTCTTAAAACAGCTTTCTATTTTGGCCTAATACATTAATCAAATAGTTGTTGTCTTGTTGAATCATCCCTAACTAATATAGAAAGTCCAACTGATCACAAACTACTATCCCAGGTTCAGAAACAAAGAAGGATAAATTTGCATTGTTCGTAGGAAAATGGATGTACCTTGACACTATAATGTTAAGTGAAATGAGTCAGATTAAGTACCATACAGTTTCTCTTATATGAGAAACCCAAAGCATAAATAATTTAAAGAGCGGAAGAAAAGCTAGACAATAGGAAATAGGGAGATGGATATTTGTTAAATGAGGAGAGAATGTGAGAGAAAGGAGGGAACAGAGAGGAAGGAGAATAAAAAGAATTAAGATGTGTTATATACATGTACCTATCCCACCAGGAATGTAATCAACATGTACTACAAACATGTACTACTAAAACTAAAATAAACAAAATAAAGGCACTCCTGGGCACAGGCAAGTGCAGCTGAAGACCTTGTCAACACCGCATTGTGATTGCTGCTTTAGGCAGCCACTTCCTGCAGCTGCCATCTGGCTGATTAGAAGGGAAAAGGCCTCTGGTGACAATTTGGCCAGTTCTCCGCCCTTTAGGAAACAGAAGGAAATACTTGGGACTCTAATTAGAGCCCGAGGAACCACTAATATATAGTTCAAGCAACCTTAAAGAGAAGAGGTTATGGGGTCTGAAATAAGCAGATCCCATCCCTGCCATCTTCCACACAGGCCTCCTCGCCCCTGGGCAGAGCCTGTTCTGCTCTTTTCTTTCTTTTTCTAAATTCCAAACCCAAGCATCTAGCCAATGGTCCCATTATTAAGAACAATTCCCACTCCAAGCCAGCCTGTGAGCTGGTGGATATCTCATTTGTAAGTGTCCATTGGACATCAGTTGTGGAGCTAGGGACTTCAATGACAAAGGTGAAATAAGATCTTGCCTTGAGAAAAGTAACTAAAACAGTGATCCAGTACTCTGTTCTGCCTCATGTTTTGGTTTTGTTTGTTTGTGTTGTTTTTCTTCCCTCCTTGCCCCCTTTCCTTTTCTCCCCTTTTTAACTTTTGCTTAACAGAGCCCAGGGGCTAAGAATACAGACTCTGGGCCCAGCTGTACTTGAATCCCAGCTTTACCTCCGGTCCCTGTAGCTCTGCATTCCTTGCAGCACTCACACATTAAGTCATTTATGTCCACATGGCTTTTAATGCATGGAGCCAAGAAGAGGAAAAGTCATTGATTCCATAGGCTTCTGATTTGAGCCACTAAACCACTGTCCTGTGTTGCTTTTCCAAACTACATATGCTAGGGCTACAGGTCAGTAGTAGAGTACGTGCCAACCATATGAGAGACCCTGGGTTTGTACACATATGTATTAAGTATACATACAAATATTTATTTATTTGCATTTATTTATTAGAGTACTTATATGTTTTAAATACATATTTATATATTTAACCAACCCCCTATTATTGAACATCTAGACCATTAGCAATTTTCACTATGGTAAACAAAAGTGACTATTACTCTTATAAACACAGATATGCCTATGTTTTGGATTAAAAACTGGTGGTCAACTTAATACCAGCTGAATTAAATCAGCATGGTGCTAAGTAAGTAGATGGCCCATCTGAGGAAAGTTGCCAGCATAGATAGAGACTTGGAGAAGAGTGAGGCATGGTGGGTTTCTCTAAGTATTGCTGTTTGAACCATTGGTTCTCCTGGAGGAGCTCGTCATAACTAGCTTCTCCAGTGTGAGTTCAACCATTGTCATTGGAGGAGCTTGGGATCTTATTGGTGAGAGTGGCTGTGGTTCACTTTGGGGGAGCTCTGGTCCTTACATTGAGCATGGCTTCCTGGCTCTGGAGGGCAAGACATGTGCCATTTGATATCCAGAAGAAACTCATCATGCTGGCTTTCTGGCATGTACTCCACTGTTCTTATCATTGGAGGAGCTCAGTACCTCTGTGTTGCTGAGGATGGCTGTGATACTTTTCAGGGCAGCCCTGGTTCTTATTCTGAGCATGACTTCTCAGCCCCAGTGTAGAACCCTCAACCTAACAGTACAGCTCCTTCACCCTACTGGCACCCTGACTTTCTAGCTTCCACCTCCGACCTTCAGGCCTTCCCAGCACAGATCCATAAAAGAGACTGGCGTGAGTCCTTCTCATGGGCTCTAGACCTCCAGTTGGACTTGTGGGAGGCATTGTTATGGGCTCTGGGTCTTCATCTGAACTCATACAGGACATTGCTGTGGGATCTAGGCCTTTGGTTGAATATTCTGAGTCTTTAGTGTTGTGGACAGATTTCCTGCACTTCCTTGTGTTAAACTATCACAAAATAGTATTATAAATTCTGTGTCCTGATACTAATTGTTCTCACAACCCCTGACCACAACATCTATATCATCTATGCTTTCAGGATGAATATCTGTGAATAAATGCCTCAGCAAAGATCTTCACTTTTTAATAATCTCAATGACCAAAGTCCAGGTGCCCTCCTGAAAGTTTCTGCCATTTTGAGCAGCTATTCCCCCTATATCTTTGCTAACATTGATAAAAGTTTTTTCAGGCTATAAAATGAAAAAATTTCAAACATCTGACCAGCCACATTGGTAGCACATACCTATAATCCGAGCACTGGAGAAGCTGAGGCAGGAGGCTTCCCACCACTTTGAGGCCAGTCTGGGCAACATAGTGAGTTCAAATCCAGCCTGAAATACAAAGATCCTGTCTCAAAACAAAACAAAAATCTTTAAAAACTTCAAATATCTATTTTTATTAATTAAAAATCATTGAACAATTCTTTATTAACTATCATTTATAATTTAGTTCTTTGGAAAATGGCCTTTCTTTTCTGTTTTTAAATTTTGTATTGATCTGTGTTCTTCATGTTTTAACACATACACGTGTCTGATATAATGTTGAAATAATTTTTCCAAATTCTATTGGGAAAAGTCTTCTCGCCATAAAAAGATTACATATGTGAATATGTATGACCCTCTCAACTTCAAGAGTATATATACATTCACTTACATTTTCCTCCATTTCTTTATGGAAGTCACCTTTAGAAATTAAGCCTTTCAGGCAGGTACCACAAGTATGGCCAAGGCAGAGCTGAGAGCAACAAAAGAGAAAAACAACACTGTAAGCAAACTGGATAAAAATGTTACTACTGAAGAATGTCAACTTTTAAAATTGAAATCTTGGGCTGGGGATGTAGCTCAACTGCACAGCACCTGTCTGGCAAGCATGTGGTTCAGTTTCCAGTACAAAAAAAGAAAAACAAAGTAAAATTGCAAACTTAAATTTTGATTTAAAAATGATTACTTTTAAATCATAATGATATAATAACCTATGATTATTTTATAGTAACTTTAAAGATGGGGGAAAGCAAACTGTCAGACTGAGAGAAACCACTCCCAGATGAGCTATTGTGTGTTGTAACAGGATCCCCTGATGTTCAAATTATTTGAAAAATGAAGTCCTCCTCTTCCACCCTTTGCTCAGTGGTTCTGGTCCTTGTTCAGTTTGTGGCTTTTGTCTTAAACATTGCTGTGACTTCCTCATTGTCCCTTACTGTGGCTATAGACACTGCATTTAACGGTGGCTGTCAGTGTGAGCGTTCTGGGTGTGGGTGAGGCTGCTTTTCTGTGGGCATCTTGATGATGTTATCAGTGGGCTTTGGTGGCATTTTGATGCCCCAAGTCAATCCCAGTGCCCTAATTTGCAGAGACCAGTAGAAAAATAGGTGTGGGACCTCTTGTTCAGAAAGGGATTTTTTCCCTGGGGTTTTGGTCCTGCCCCTCCCTGGTGTTTGTTCATTTGGATGGCAGGTTGGTTGGTTGGCCGGTTGGCTGACTGGCTGGTTGGTTAGTGTCTGGTTGTTTGACTGGTTGATTAGTTGGTTGCTTGGTTGGCTGGTTGACTGATTAGTTGATTGGCTGATTGAGGGGCTGGTTAGTGTCTGGTTGTGTGGTTGATTGGTTGATTAGTTGGTTGGTTGGCTGGCTGAGCTGGCAGACTGAGTTGATTGGTTTTTACTGTTTGATACCACACTCCCATCCCCAACATAAGGATGCTTGCAGGGCAAGTGCAGACTGTCAAAAGGGCTGGTGGCCTTGGGTGCCCACAAGGGAGAGGAGCAGTCACAGGCTGATTTGGAGGTGGCAGGACACTCCAAGCTGCAAGCCTCTATTCAGTTGTCCCATATAGGACTGCACATAAAAGACTCGAATTCAGTGATGTATCAGAAACGCCAGAAGACCCCCACAAAAACTGGCCATGCTCACTCGCCTGGCAGAGGGTAGTGCCCTGGCTCAGCTCTCTCCCCTCTAGCACCTCTTCCCCTGCTCTGGTCTGCACCCACCCCCCACCCCCACCCCTGAGCCAAAATTAGCTTTTCACCCCGCCTCTCCTCCCCACCGCAAGCACTGAGCTGGTTGAGATAAGCACTAGCAGGCAAGAAGCCCTTCCGTGGGGGTTGCTGGTGCCCCCAGTGCATCCCACCTAATTGCTGGGGAGCCGGGATGGGGGGGGGGCTCCAGGACTGCTTTCCACACTATTCCTAGAACCAACCACCCTGAACCTTTCATTAAGATGCAAAAACAAATAACCGGTACTGTATTTTAACAGCTTAGGCAGCTCCGTTTGTGCAGCTAAAGCAGATAAAGTGCTTTCCAGAAATACACAGCCCAGCACTTGGGGCCTGATGAATGCATAACAATGACAGCTGCGAAGTCACAAAGGAAGTACCGTTTAGGTGGCATTTGCTAATGAGTTGTATTTTGGGAGGGGGGAAAAAAGAAGCTGTTAAAATAATGAAGGCCAAAAACAAAGAAGAAACCCTCTCCCATCTGCTTCACTTTATGAATCAACACTGGGATTATTGGGTGGGAATATGACCCCGCTGACCTCAGCAGGAGTAGATTACCGCATTTCACAAGGGAAAGCTCTGTCTCCGATGACTTCCTGGACTTCACATTTAGGTAGGTATCACCTGCACAGGATTATTCTACACTTGTGGGACTGTATCATTTGCTTCTGCTTTCAGAAAGGTAGTGTTAATGATGAGACACGTGCATATGCTTAAGACCCACAATTAGGTAAAAGAATTTCTATAAATAGGCAGGTGAATGACGTCATTTCAGTGAATACAGTTAAAGGTTATGCTGAAAAATAGGAAAACAATTTACAAATATTTTCAGTTTTAAAATTATGTATTCAAAGTAAGGTAACAATAGAGCTTCACAAATTTGCAGTTCGAACAACAAATTGAAAATGAATTGTGTTGTTTTACTTCCCATCGCATTCAAAGAATGTTTTTAAACATTAACTTAATTGATTTTCCACCTCCTAACAAAAGTGATTTTTAATTATATCAGTAATAATGTTAAGTAGGACGACAAACTTTTCCCTGAATTAAGACAGACCTGTCAATTTACAGATGAATAAACTAATTAGAGAAATGACCTGTTTCCCTAAGACACTGAAAATATTCACATGTGTTGTAAGACCCTTAGGAGTTTTGAAAATGCAGAGGAGTGAATATTCTTACTGAAAGAGAACTGAACTGCATTATTCCTGCTGCTATAAGGCCATTTTAATTTAATTTTGGAAGAGTAAGTAACCTCTACAACTAAATCAGTGCAATGACGTAAAGGTAGGCCACAGAAGCACCCTCCCTCTCATGATTTTAACTCCTCCTGCCTTCTTAAAAATTGTACTGTATCTTCTAATTGTACTTAAAAATTGTACTGTATCTTCTGTACTGTGACCTCTTTCTGCAAGCCTCTCTTTCCAATCTTAATCTGAGTTCCTTTCTTGAGTAGAAGTCAGCCCCATCCAACACACTGTCTCAAAACCAAAGATGCATTATTTTCTAGCTTATTTTTGTTTAGACTACGGTGCACAAGACAAAAACATTTGATTCTAAATCCTGCACTGGGGAATCAGTGCTGAGCTTGTAACACAGCGGGCCAGACTTGGTCAAAACTGGATTAACTCTTTAGGGTGTTTCAATCCCCCCCACACACACCCCTTCCTGTCTGGTGCTGTCTTCCTTCACACCTTTGCCCGTCCTACCCTACTCCCATCCTCTATCCCATCTTTCAAAAAAATTTATATATTCTAGCTATTAGTCCTCTGTCTGAGGAATAATTGGCAATTTTTTCCCATTCTGTCAGTTCTTTTCAATTTATTTGTTGTTTCTTTTGCAGAATAGAAGCTTTTTTATTTAATGTAACCCCATTCATTAACTCTTGGTACTATTTCTTGTGCAACCAGTGCTCTGTTCAAAAAGTCCTTGCCTATGCTGATGACTTGGAGGGTTTTACCTATTTTATCCTCCAGCAGGTTAAGTGTTTCTGTTTTAACATTCAGTTCTTTTATCCATTTTGATTTTAGTTTAGCACATGGTGAGAGATACAGGTCTAGATGGAATCTTCCGCATGTAGGTGGCCAATTTCCCCAACACCATTTATTAAAGAGGCTCTCTTCCTACCAGCGTATCTTTTGGTCCTTTTGTCAAAGATCAACTAGTTGAATGTGCTTGTGGTTGTTTCTGCATCCTCCATTCTGTTCTACTGATCCCCATGTTTGCTTTTGCACCAGTACCATGCCATTTTTATCACTGTAGCTTTGTAATACTGTGTAACTTCAAGTCCAGGATTATTATGACTCTTGCTTTGCTCTTGTTACCCAGGATTGCTTTTGCTATGCTGGGTTTCTTTGGTTCCATCTGAATTTTGCAATTATTTTTTCCAGTTCTGTGAAGAATACTGTCAGTATTTTGATTGAACACATTAAATCTGTCTGTTTTGGCAGTAAACCCATTTTGACTATATTGGTTCTGCCTATCCATTTTCAAGAAATCAGACAACAAACAGCTGAGGCTGTGGGAAGAAGGAGGCCTTCTACATTTTTGGTGGGACTATAAACTAGTACAAGCATTATTAGAATCATTATGGAGATTCCTCATAAAACTAAAATAAGGAATGTCATTTGACCCAGTTATCCCTCTTCTAGGTGTCTTCCCAAAAGAGTTAAAGACATCCTATCACAGCAATATACAGATATCCATGTTGATAGTAGCACAATTCACTATAGCTAAATCTTAGAGGTGGTTTATATATTCACCAACAGATGAATAAATAAAGAAAATTATTTATGTACAATGGAGTACTATACTGCCATAAAGATAAGTCATTTTTAGGAAAATGGATGTACTTTGATACCATAATATTAAGTGAAATAAATCAGACACACAAGCTCAAATATCACATGGCTTCTCTTATGTGAGAAACCCAAATTATAAATACAGAGCAAAATAAAAGATAAATAGGATATAGGAAGATAAATTTTTCTCAAATGGAAAGGGGACCAAGAGGTGAGAGAGGGGGATGGGAGAAAAGGGAATGAAGAAAGAACTGTGTTGTGTGCATACATCAACTTTTCACAAAGAATATAAACATCATGTACTGTAAATATGTACTAATAAAAAATTTTAATAACTATAAAATAAGTAAGAGTTCCTATCCCTTCTTTCATTAACATCCATCATGTCCTACCCTATTTGTTCTCAAAATGAATATAGATAATAGTACATAAATCAATTCCCAGATGCTCAGCAGTCCTATGGGAATAAATACTACAGTTGTAGAATAAAAACTACAACTGCTCTGAGGAAGAGTCTGTGGTCCAGGTGTCCTGCTGGTTCTCTGTTTTCATGCTCTTTTTCCCACAGGAAAAAGGAAAGCATTCACCCTACTGCTGGGACTTACCACAATGTGTCACCTCAAGGCTTAAAACTCTCAGCAGCACCAAGATGAAACCACCAAGAGCTCGCTGCCAGAAGTACTTAGACATTAATATGGTGGGACTGGGTTTTCGCAAAAAGAAAAAGCTTTTTTCACATCAACTAGACAAGGAGGCCAAGAGTTTGGGAGGAAAATCAGATCTGCCTCTTCAAACAGTTGATACTGGGGAAATTTCAGGAAGGAAATGGGAAGTTATTGGTGGGATGGCGAGTAGGGCTTTTAAGGAGTTCTTTTGTGCAAGTGACCCAAATGTTTCTCCTCAGGGAATTACCATGGTTTTGCTGATGTCAAAAGGTCATTAACCAGTTAAACTGGCTTCTTTTGAGCATGGCAGTTGGAAAGCTGGTCCCAAAGCATGTTGGATTCTGCAGGCTTTTCCTGCAAAACAACTCAGGGACTTTGTATTTTAAGGAATGTATGTCTCGTAGATCCTGACCTTAGCCAATTTCAGGGTTGGTGTTGAGGCTGTGAATGCGTCTAATGGCTGAGTGACAAATACTTTTGCAGATGAGGTAACTTCCAGTTCATCTGAAAGAAGAGCTGGTAAATCATTTAAAATTCATGATACATCACTGTGGCTTTGTTAAGATGTGTAGTCATAATCATTTAATCACAAAAATACATTCTGAGAAATATGGCATGTGGTGATTTTATCCTTACATGAACATCATAGAATGTTATTACACACACTGGACCAGCTACTCTGTCTCTAGATGATGTAACATTATCTTATGGAACCAGCATCATACATGAAGTCTGCCCTTATGTGACAGTGTAGCAGTGTCTTGGACAAGTGAATGGCTTTTTTATAACAAAACTCTTCATTCCCACCTACTTATTTTAGTAAATTTCTTAATCCAAATTCTCTTAATAACAAAAAAAAATAACAGATGCACTAAGGACTGAAGTTGGACTGTATCTTTCTCATATCTCATGAATACACAAGTTTTTAAATCCATTTTATCTCATTAAAAGATATATTTCTAAGGAAGTTATGTTTTTATATTTAGTAGCCATTAACACTGTAATACAATGATATTGAGCCCCAGTTGAGTACTATTACTGATTGTGATAATAACTCAATTCAGAAGAAAGTCTTTAAAAAAACACTTGAGGTTCTATAGTCAAATAAAACAGTTTCAATTTATTTTTACATATTTTTGTTCCCAAAATACACTTAAGAATTTCAAACATAGAAAACACACTATGAGGGCTGGGAATGTAGTTGAAGAGTAGAGCAAACTTAGCATCGGTGAGCCCTGGTTGGAAGATACCAGTCAGCAAAGAAGAAAGGAGGTAGAAAGGAAAGAAGGAAGGAAGGAAGGAAGAAAGGAAAAGAAAAAGAAAAGAAAAAAAAGAAAGAAAAGAAAAGAAAAGCAAAAAGAAAAGGAAAGGAAAGGAAAGGAAAGGAAAGGAAAGGAAAGGAAAGGAAAGGAAAGGAAAGGAAAGAAGACAGGAACACCACGGAGTGTACTCACACAAACCGGAACAGCTACTCCGTCTCTAGGTGATATAACGTCATCTTTTAGGACTAGCATCGTGCATGTGGTCTATCCTTATGTGACAGCATGGGAGAGAGGAACGGAGGATGGAAAGGAAAGAGGAAAAAGGAAGGAAAATACAGGATAAATTTCCACTAGAGAATGAAATAAAAATATGATTTCAAAGACAGGATAATATAAAGTGCCTTTCTGAGGGCTGAGGGTTCAGCTCAGTGGCATAAGTGCCTGCCTGAAAGAGCAAGGTTATGAGTTTGATCCCGGGTACCAAAAAAAAAAAAAAGTTCCCCACCCATGTTTCTTATCACTGCAATTTAGGCTTCATTGAGTACATTAAAATGGATATATCAATTTCATTTCAAATAAAGCAAAAGTAGACATTATATCCTTTGCTACCATACACATTTAAACTGAAAGCCCTTAGAAGTCAACTTTTAAATGTGCAAGAAATATTCAGCTTTTAACAAGTCCTCACTGGTACCCACCCACACACAGTAACATTTAAGACCATTACTGCTCTGCCTCATTACAGTCCATCCTCTCTCCTCCCCAGCGTCACTATGCAGAATGTTCACTCTGGTGTCCTGGTCAGGAGCTGAGGCTTTGGGGTCAGGAGGTCCTAAGTGTAGCTCCCGGGCTGAGCATCAGGTAAGCAAGGCACTGAGTGTGCAAACCTTGTGACACGTATCTCAGATTCATGCACATATATGCCTGCACTTGCACAAGCCAGAGAGTTCACTTCTCTAAATTTCATCCTTCAAGAGCCTCTCTGGGCTCACCCAGTCTCTTACATTTATTGCTGGGTGATCTCAGTAGGTTATTTAGCTTCCCTAAGCTTCAGTGTTCCCATTCATAAGAGCCAGGGATAATACTACTTTCCAGAGCTTCGAGGGAGGGATAAGTAGTGAAATAAATGCAAAGTACTTGGCAAAGTGCCTGCCTGTGGTCATCAATCAATAAGTAGTGACTGCTTTATTCTGATGCAGAGGAAATATCTGATAATCTTGTTCTTAATGATGTGATAAAAACAGAAAGACTCAATGGATTTTCATTCCCAGAAGATTTGATTGGAAAAGATAGATTTTCTCATTCTCTCTCTCTCTCTCTCTCTCTCTCTCTCTCTCTCTCTCTCACACACACACACACACACACACACACACACACACAGAGCCAGGCTGGCTGATCAGTGAATGTTATAAGGGGAAAAGTACTGTAGTTTCCTCAGCTTTCTCAAGGTTCACTGCTAAGAGCCTCATAACAAAGGCAAGATTTACAAGAGTGGAGCATGGAAAATTTAGCTAGTTTTATATGACATGAAAGCCCTCAGAAATGAAGACCTAAAGACCAAGGGGAAGTCTGTCTATTTCTATGCCTAGGTTTGATGAAGAATGAACCATTATGGAGAAGCAAGATTGGACAAAGTCAGTGTGGCCCAATGCCAAGAAACCGGGGGTAAACTTATCCAGAGCTGTTGATCAGACTGTTCAGCTGCCAGGAGAGGTAATACTCCTCCAAAGGGTCTCATGATCAGGGAATGGCTTTATGACAGTGCTTCAGAGGAGAAAAAGGCAAAAGAAGGTCAGGGTAACCCTGATTCTGCAGTTTGTAAAATTGTAACGGAAATTAGGGAGAGTTAAGTTTCTATTAGGTAGTAAGGACAGTAGCCCCAAATGGAGCCTGCTGAGTCACCACCCTCCAGAGACCTTATAAAAACGCCTTCCAGGTGTCCCGTGGCTATCTGGGACCTCCCCTGAACATGACCAGGTAGCCACTGCTTTAAAGGAACATGGGGCCTGCATGGACACTGTGTGAGAAATGCATAGATTGGACCCCAAAAGTATATATTTTCCCATAGGTTAGAGATTATATTGCTTATGCAGCAGCCCAAGTTCCTTCGTAGCCCCTTAAAAATCCCTGGACAAAGAGCCTTCTTGGGTATCCTATTCAGAGCACCCAGGTAGCAGGGTCCCAGCTAGCAAGAGCTTTACTTCCTTGCTTTATGTCTTTTACTTTGTTTGCCTTTAGATAAATTTGCTTACTCCCTACCTCCTCCATCCCTGGTTTCCTTCTTCATTACCGTAGGACACGACCCCAAGTGTTCCAGTAACAATATTTTGGGCTATCATGCTCTGAGCCCTTGCAAGACTTTCCCTCTTTCCTCCTGTCTCCTGCTACCCTCTCTCTCTCTGTCTTGTTTGCATGGACATGTGCCCTCTCTGTGCTCAGCCATGTCTCAGCCTTTAAAACAATTGCAACTGTCCCACTAACGTGTTTTATAACTTGACTTCATTGGGTTTTTTCCCTCCTTAAAATAAAATAATAAATAAATAAATAAATAAATAAATCTTGAAAGGAGTATAGAACTTAATTTCTTTTTGCAATAAACATATAAAGATATAAAGACTTAGTCCAACCAGAACTTTAAATATAGTACAAGCAACCCTAATCATGGCCTCCAAGAAAGCATTACTGTATTAATGGAAATACAAAAATACGTATGAAGGATTGGACTCAACCAGCATGCTGTGGATCATTCTATGAGATGCTGAGTGAAGACTTAGTCATCTCCTCTTCCTTTTTCCTGTCCAGCTGGTAGGATCTGAAGGACCTGGTTCCACCTAAAAGTTTCTGTTTCCCAAGCAGGGAATGAAGATGACACAGGGCAGGAAGGAAGAAAGATGAGGCTTACATGTGACCACCTTAACACTGAGAAGGTACATTTCCTCTCTCAGCTGCTTATTTCTTTCCAGATTGACAGCATCAAAATGCTATTCTCATTTGTTTGTTTGTTGTTTGGTTCATGTCCAGAACCACAATCCTGCTGGGTACGACAATTTTACTCATTCCAAATTCATTCAAAAAATATTTCAGAGTGTCCAGTTGATATCAGGCAATTTTTGTAGGAACAAACAAACACACAAACAGCCCTGCTGTGAGCTGAAAATAGTTTTGCACACCTGCAAATCCAGCACTCTGGGAGACTAAGGCTAGAAGATAAACACATTTGAACCCTTCGTGGGCAACTTAGTAACTTAGTCTCCAAAGTAAAAATAAATCAATAAAATGGCCTGAAGATGTAATTTAGTGCAAAGAACCTGTATTCAACCCCAAATATGGTGAGGGGGGCTGCTGTTAAGATAGGGTGGGGAGGTGTTTCTTCTAAAACCCAACCCTATCTCTCTCCTGAGCCACCTACTTCTTAGTTTTTTCCCACTTCTGTTATTCCTGACTCATTTATCTCCTGCCTAGGAATGGGTTATATCTACTTTAGCTATCAACAATCTACTAAAACCAATGAGCCAATGATAGCCTGACACCTATTTTTATAAATAAAGTTTTACTGACACCCAGGCACACTCATTCACCTGCATGCTGTCCATGACTGCCTTTCCATTACCATAGCACACTTGAGTAGTGGGTTTGCAAACCATAGGGTTTGCAAAACTTAAAATATTTAATATCTACTATTTTAAGGAAAAAGTATTAACTTTTGGTCTAGAGACCTAACCAAGCCTACAACTTCCTTTAGCTCCTCTCAGCATATCTTAAAAAGTCTTATGCCTTCAGCTTTCAAAACAATTTCTTGTCAAGTGTGGTGGTACACACAGGTAATCCCAGCTACTCGGGAGGGTAAGATAGGAGGATCACAAAATCAAGACCAGCCTAGGCAAGACTTTATCTGAAAATAAAAAAATAAAAAGAAGTGGAAAGATGAGTATGCTGTCACACACCTGTAATCCCAGCACCAGAGAGGCTGAGGTGAGGGGAACGTGAGTTTGAAGCCATCAGGATTTATAGCACAATCCTGTTGGAATAAAAAGCAGGGAGCATGTAGCTCAGAGTGTCCCTGGGTTTGACTGAAAAAAAGACTTTATTAAATATTTGCAGAAAACAAAATGAAAATTAATTCAGAGTATACAATAAGTGTAAAAACATTGGACATTAGACTTCGGCTTCTGACCCTGTGAGAACTGACTTAGCACAACTTACTATCCATGTCTTTAGTGTGTCTACTTTCTAATCCAGCTACCAGGAAAACAGAACTTCAGAATTGTTATTGCCTCTTCTGGCCTAATTCTGTGTGGCACTCTCTATTTTGAGGCTCAACATTTAGGAACAACCTCCTGGAGAGCTTGAGACCTTCTTAAAAATTCAGCAAAGCCCTATACCCTGCGCAGATTGAGGAGCTTATCTGCAAGAGGCATTTGCTCCCAGCCAAGTCAACAATCATGGATCCTACACCCTGGTTGCAACCACTTACCAACTCCAAGCCCACTCTGTGTTTTATATCCCCTAGAGAAGAGTCAGCAAAGGCACTGACTAACCAAAGAACCCAATCACTTCAAGAGACAGGGTAAGCCTGGAGAGTTGGCAGATGCTGGGAGAAATGATGGACCTGGTCAGCAGCTCTAGCCCAAGAAAAACTTACGGCTGTTGTAAACTATGCAGCCAGCATGGGATTTGATAGTTGGAAAAGAAATTCAGTGCAGTTACCATATTGCCAGAGAGTAATCAGGCTCCATTTTGGAAAGGGATTGTAAAAGACTGAGCCACAGAATAATTCCATTTCAGAGTTTCCAGTGTTACTTTCTACAGTGCCTGAATAAAAGACAGTCATAGGAGACAGCTGAGAGAGGGTACAAGTTACACATAGACCCCCCGAGACTTTAACCTCAGGCTAGGAGGGATATAGGCCCTAGCCTTTTTGGTGAGAAACCAGGCCCAGCAAGTGTGACTTTCAGAGATAGCTGGATCTGAAAGTGCTGATACCACATCCAGCAATCTACTTAAAGCCCTAGACTGCAACCTACATCCAGGACTGCAAACTACATCTAGTGGTTTGATTGTTTTTCCTGTGTACCACTGTAAAAAATGACATGCCTTGGTTTGGATGGTTACCATGGGCTGTAGAATAATGCCAAGTGAAGAAAATCATGACTTGCTGGATTCTAAGATTTCAGACCCTGGAAAGAAGCTACTCATTCAAAAAGGCAGAAGATTTTTTTTACTTAATTTTTATTTTTTTTTTCCATTATTGCTTTTTTTTCAGGGAGGGAGTGAAAGAGAGTTCTCATTTTACTTTTTATTTTTCTTTCTTTTATCTTGTCCATTTAATTCTTTGTTCTTATTTTTTTAGTCTTATTTTGCTGTTTTTTCTTGTTTGCTATTTTCTGTTACTTTTATCTAATATTAATTTCCTTTTACTCCTCAATAGGATCCTTTAATCTCAGTTTTCTCTCTTCCTTCTCATCTTCTATTGATTAATCTTCAAATTCTACTTTTTTTCATTCACAAGGTCCCCACCCCCTAGTATAACCACTAGTATAACTATTAAACTGTATGAATATTTAGGTAGTTAACTCTATGATATTGCTGTTGAATACTATTCTACTGTTAGTGGATATATTTAGTAGACATTTACTATAGGTCAATATTTTGTTTGTCTTAAGATTTATACTGCAATTATTAATCTCTTTACTATAGTTAAGGGTGATACAATACTCATCCTAAAGGTATGTCAATATCTACTTTGCCTTTGCTGCTGTTGCTGTTGCTGATTATATTGCTATTGCCAAGGTAGCATAGTTGCTACCATTTAATTGTTTTCTTCTATATACCAATATCTGGATTGCCTTTGTGTCATTAAATACTATAGCAAATTTCCAGAGAAGTGAGTGCTGGGGCAAATACACTGTAGCTTTCCCTCCCAAATAAATGGAAGTGGTTGGATCTTGGAGCAGAAACAAAGATTTACAGTTAACCATGCCCAAAGTGTATCACTGAAAAACAGACACTAACTAAAGAGATCTTCCTAATAACATCAAAATTTTGATGAACCTCAACACAAAACAAACAAACAAAACCAACAGAAACATGAGAAGACAAGGCAACAGAATGCCTCCAAAAACACTGGACTCCCCAAAAGCTGATCCATGACGTATCTTGGGGGGAAGTAAAAAAAAAAATCACACAGCATAATTATTTGAAAGGATAACAGAGGAGATTAAAAAGAAATCAATAAGGTGCTTGGTGAGCTCACAGAACATTAAAGTAAACATATAATAGACATAATAAGCAAAACAAAGAGTTTACAGAAAACATTGATAAAAAGCTAGCAGAGATAAACAAAATGATACACAACATGAAGGGTCTGTTTAGCCAAGAATTAGAGTGTGTGAAAAGACATAGAACAGAAATTCAGGAGATAAAGAATTCTATTGAAAATACAGGCAGTGGAAGTGGTCAATATGAGAGCAAAATGTCAGAAGTAAAAGACAGGGTGACTGTTGGAGACAAGTTATTTAGAGATACCTAAAAGCAACAAGAGAACATAAAAATCTGGATCCAACAGCTGTTAGGTGACACAAAGAAAGTTTAGCTAAGATTAATTTGAATTAGTGAAAAATCAAAGAAGAGAACAAATGGCATAAAATATTCACAGATATAGTCAAAGAAAACTTTCCTAAAATGGGGAGAGAATTTAATATACAAATAAGTGAGGAATATAGAACCGCAAATACCAATAATCAAAAAAGAACCTCTACCTGACATACTGTTGCAGGCAGCTGAGCTAGTGAGAAATATAGGCAGTCAGACCAGACTAGGCCCCCGAGGAAACCAGCACAGAGGACCAAAAGTCTTGTGACCTTGGAGGAGACACACTCCTCTTGTTGTGGGTCAGATCTCAAAACAGAAGACAAAACAAATGCAACCACACCCTAAGTATAAACATTAAGGATTAGGTATGGATCACCTTGAGAAACCAGGAGTCACCATCCCAGTCTCCTACAGGAAGAGTCACTGATCCACTGATACACAAGAATTCTCACTTGCTACATGACAAGTTTCCCCATTTGTCCCTGATTTGGTCAGTTTTACCTGAACAACTAAACTTATTGGTTGACCATAGTTCTGTCCCACCTCATGCCCATCTGCCTTGTGAGTTCCCTATTTTCCCTACC
Organism: Dolichotis patagonum; assembly: GCA_004027295.1. NCBI lineage: Eukaryota > Metazoa > Chordata > Mammalia > Rodentia > Caviidae > Dolichotis > Dolichotis patagonum. The sequence goes on along the minus strand of PVJX010000342.1, from coordinate 154,523 downwards.
TTATACCTGCCTCACCTCATGATTTTACTCTATAAAAGCCCCTAAAAAATACAGAGTCCCTGGAAACCCACTTGGGACCCCTTCTGTCCCTCTCTGTCTCAGACAGAAACTTTCTTTCTCTCAATAAATATTTCTGCTCTTAACCTCCATTGTTCCTAAAATTCATTCTTTGACTTTAGAAAACACAAACTCGTACCAGACATATAGTAGGTCAGGATTTTTGTTCCCCTATATCAATGTCATACCCAAAATTCCAGAAGCCCAACATGAGGACTGGATTTTAAAAGCTATTAGACAAAAGCAACAAATTCCTTATACATCCATTAGAATTACAGGAGACTTCTGAACACAAGTCTTAAAGACCAAGAAAGCTTAAAGTGTTTCAAGGCCTAAAAGAAAGAATTTCCAACCCAGATTGATGTATCCTGCAAAACTATCTTTCAAAACTGATGGCAAAATAAAATATTTCCATGACAAAATCACCTTAATGAATTCATGAACACAAAACCAGCACCCCCCCCCCAAAAAAACCCTCGAAGATATCCTAGAAATAGGCGATGAAGCTAACAAAGCCACAGGTCTAATAGAACAAATACACCAGGCAGGGTGAGCAATTAAGAAGGGGGAAGAAAGGAACAACAGGAAAATAATGCAATGATAGGAATAAGTCACTATCATTCAGTAATAACTCTCAATGTAAATAGCTTCAATTCCCCAAAAGACACAGACGGAGAAGAATGGGTCAAGTTTAATATGCTTTATATAAGAAACACATTTAACCCAAAAAGAAATTCACAGCCTGAAAATCAACAGATAGAAAACAACATTCCATTCAAAGAACCCCATAAACAGAGTAGCTATCCCATATTCAGACAAAGTGAACTTCAAGCCAAAACTCATCAGAAAAGGGAAAGGTCACTACACATTGGTTAAGAGAACAATTGAACAGGAAGAGATTATAACTATGAAGATATATACACCAAAGAATAGCTTCATAATACTTCATAAAACGAACACTACTGGACATAAAAAAGCAGATACACATCAACACAGTTTAAGTAGGGGACTTCACCCCACTGTCACAAATAAACACATCAACTGGACAAAAAATTAACAAAGAAATACCAAGGTTAAACCAAACTTTCAAACAAATGGACTTAATATATATCTACAGAGTATTCTGCCCAACAATAGAATGCACATTGTGCTCATCAGCATATGGAACTTCCTCCAAAATAGACCACATACTAGCCAATAAAGCATGCTTAAGTAAATGAAAAAGAACCTAAATTATTCCATGTATATTGTCAGATTACAAAAAAATAGATGGTAGGAAATAGTAGACAGACCTACCACAAAAAGAAGACCAAGAGATGGAAGGAAAGGTTGGACAGAGAGGGGTAAGGAATTAGAAAACAACTTTTATTGTTAGAGATGTGTTATGTACATGTAACAATTCCCCATGAAGAATGCTATCATTATACACTGCAAACATGTACTCATAAAAAATTTTAAAAAGGAGGAAAGAAACTCAAGAGAGTCCCATTTTCAAAGCTCCTCAGAACTCTTTGGGGGTGGAGGCCCTGAGGATTGAATTTTGGGCCTTTCCACTGTATCCCCAGTCTGTTTTAATCTTTTAGTCTTAATTTTATTTTTTCTATTATGTATCTCTTTTTTTTGTATTTTGTGTTATACAGAAAGAATACATTCAATGCTAATCAAAACCAACAGCATTCCTCACAGAACTAGAGAAAATAATCCTAAAATTCAGATGGAACAAAAAGGGACCCAGAATAATGAAAGCAATCCAGAGTAACAAGAGCAAAGTAAGAAATACCACCATTCTAAATATCAAGTTATAAAACAAAGCCACAGTGATAAAAACTGTGTGGTATTGGCCCAAAAACAGACATGGGGTCAATGGAACAAGGAAGATATAGAAACAACCCTAGACACATTCAGTTAATTGATCTTTAACACCAGGGCCAAAAACACGTACTAGAGGAGAAATAGCCTCTTTAATAAATAGTGTCGGGAAAGCTGGCTATTCACAAGCAGAAGATTGAATTTAGACCCATATTTCTCACCACATACTAAACTGAAGTCAAAACAAATTAAAGATCTAAATGTTAAAACAGAAACATTTGCTTTGCTGGAAGATGAAACAGGTAAAACTCTTGGAGGTACAGGCAAAGGCAAGGACTTTCTGAACAGAACCGCAGTGGCACAAATAACATCAAGAATCAAAAATGGGATCATATCAAATTAAGAGTTCTGCACAGCAAGGAAACAACCAACAGAGTGGAGAAGCAAGCAACCTACAGGCCAAGAAAAAACTCTTCCATCATTCATCATACAGAAGTTTAATATCTAAATATATTAAGAACTCAAAAATATTAGCTTCCACAAAATAAAAAGATCAAATTTTAAAAATGGGTGGTTAAGTGAACACACACTTCTCAGGAGAAATAAAAATGGCTAATAAATACATGAAAAAATGTTCAACACCTCTGGCCATTGGAAAAATGCAAATTAAAACAACACTGAGATTCCTTCTTACTCCTCCAGAAAGAATGGCTCCTATCAAGAAATCAAATAACAGATGCAGGTGGAGGTGCAGATTAAAAGACACCTTTCTGATAGGAGACAGAGTGTGGCAACGTTGGCTGCAGAAACAAGCAGGACCTGTAAATTACAAGACCCTAGGGTTGAGCCACATTACTTTCAGGAACTTCTCTCAAGCTTCCAAGATCTGGAAGGCAGAAAAGAGATGGTACACCATGAGGAGAGACTACTATCCTGACCTCCATGATAGCCTGTCTGGGAAGCCCAGGATGGGCTTTTGTTGTTTCATCCTGCTCTCTCTGTTTGACCTACGCTTCCTCTGCAGAGCTAGTTCTTCACTTATCCCTGCACCCTTCATTTTTAAATAAACCATTGGCACAATTCTTAGCCTGTCTTGTCCAATTCCTTGTTTGAGGCAAGAAGGACATGGAATATTTTTGTTTGGGGAACATTTTTAAAGTAACTACTTGACATCCCTTCTACATTGTTGATAGGAATGTAAGCCAGCACAACCACTATGGAAGGTAGTGTGGAGATGCCTCCAAAAACTGAAACTAGAAAGTCTATTTGACCCAGTTAGTTCACTCCTGAAAGTGTTAAAGACATCATATTAAGCTGATATATGCATACCCATGTTTAGAGCAGCATGGTTCATAATAACTAAATCTTGGAAGTATCTTATAAGTCCATTAAAAGATGAATGAACTAAAATTATGGCCTTTATACACAATGGAGTATTATTTTGCCATAAAGAATGATAAACTTGAGTCATTTGTAGAAAAATGGATACATTTTGAGACCATAACATAAATTGAACTAAATCAGATGCACAACCTTAAATATCACATGTTTTCTCTTATATGAGAAACTCCAAGTACAAATAAAAAGCAATACAAAAGATAGATTAAAATTTTTTTTAAAAGATGGGAGGTAGGGGAAAAACATACCCAGGAGGAAATGGAAGGCAATGGAACATAAAAAGAATTAAGAAGGTTATGAGTGTGTACAAACTCCTTGTAATGAATGTAATCATTATGTACTGCAAACTTTACTAATTAAAAAATACTAAAAATGAACAAACAAAAAACATGGACCCTCTTCAGCCTGCACAGTGTACATCGAATATTTTAGAAGGAAGGGGTAGATCCTATGACATTCTCTCCCTTTTTTCTCTATTCCCATATCACCATAGTAACCAACAGTTATAGACCACAAATTCTGACCTACTTGGACCCTTTGTGATGGGGACTTGGGCGCTGAAGGATCTCTCCCATCTCTCACTCATGCTCCAGGAGTCGGCAGCAAATCTCCCCACCCCAGGCATCATCCATTCATGCATTTCCTTGGGAAGTTCCCTTTGTTGATGGAGACTCTCCTGCCGGCTCCTCCATTCCGTGGCCTCCTTCTCCCCTAACAGCCCATCTTCTGACAGGGAGGACCACAGTGCTGATAGTGTATCCATCCTGAGTCTCTGCCACTGTGTGGAAACCCTGAGCCATGCCCTCCTCCTGACACCTAAATGAACAGCAGCTACACCTTCCCTGGAGCCAGCAGGCATAGAGGGCTGTGGTTCCCACTGCACCCACCAGGCAGGTCCCGAAGGCCTCACACTCCACGTGAGGAAGCCAGAGCTGAGGAAGTGAGCTGCAACCACTGGCTGGAGCTGGGGCTCCACCCTGGCCTGGTGACCAGAGAGCCCTGTTCTGAGAGATTCTGTGTGAACCGGACAGGAAGCAAGTGCTGTCATTATCCTGGGCCTCTGTCTTCTGCATTATGAATTCCTCTTCAGTTTTGACCTTTTTTGTATACTTACAAAGAATAACATTACATGTGAACAAGCACATTGCCATATATGAAGCTGATGCATTCATTTTAAGAAACCAAATGCAATAAAGCCATGGAATCAATATCCCAGAAAGAGAAACGTCTGTAATGTTTGAGTTGTGTCTTCCCAAAATTCCTGTGTTGAAGGCCACTTGTAATGTGACTGTCACATTCATTTTGGGGAACTGGCACATACATATGACATTTCCTGATCATTTACAACCCCTACTCCTGCTCTTTCAATTTCTCCCTCCCACCTGATTGTACTCACCATCTCCAAGAGTCTGTTTAGTTTTCTATCATTTCTCCTTTATTTTATTCATTGATTTATTTGTATTTTAAGTTTTTAATATAATGGAAAACATGCCATATTTAACTTTCTGAGTATGGTTAATTTCACCTGGCTTTGATGGTCTCCATTCATTTTCCTGCAAATGACATGATTTACTTTCTTTATGGTTGCATAATATTCCACAGCATTTACACATCACATTTTCTTTTTCCATTCATCTATTGATGGGCACCTAGGCTGTTTCTAGGCTTATCTATTGTGAATTTACTACACTGCTAGAAACATGGGCCTTGCATGCATCACTATGATATGATATCACTCTTAAAAACTAAGAGTTTTTAACTCTTTTGGGAACATACCCAAGAGAAGTACAACTAGGTCAAATAAATTTTTAAAATTACTTTTTGTTATTTGAGGGATCTCCATACTAATTTCTATAGTGGTTGTGCTAGTTTATGTTCCACCGACAGTGTAGAAGTTTTCTGTACCCTATAGTTCCTACAACGCTCTTTGTTTTTTGTGTTCTCAATGACAGCCCTTCTGAGTTGGGTAGGAAATACCTCCCATAAATTTTAAGATATTTTAATAACCTTCAATTCAAAATGATTTTAGAAATTTTTCTTGTGATTTTTTCCTTGGTCTATGTTTTATTTCAATGTACATTTCTTAATTTTCAAATAATTGAGTCTTCCTAAAATATCATTTGGTTATTGCTTTCTAACTCCATTTGAGTAAGAAAACATAGCCTGTATGGTTTAAACCTTTTAAAATATGGTGTGTCTTGGGGAATGACCCATGCACACTTTAAAAGAATTCTTATACAGCAGTGGTTCAGGTAGCTTCCAAGGGACACAAAGCTGTTAGGAATGTGCTTCAGAATCATCTGGTGGTGGGTGGGGGATGGGGCAGTGAGAAGCCTGGAATGTTCTGGGGACAAGACATGAAGGGAAGTGTTGAGAGATACTGGGTAGATTCCTCAGAAACACTGGACCCAGCTCTTCCCCTCCTATATTAAAAACATCATGTTACACTGATACATGTATACCCATGTTTATAGAAGCACAGTTCACAATAGCTAAATCTTGGAAGTGGTCTATGAGTCCATCAACAGATGAATAGATTAAAAATAAGGTATTTATACACACTGGAGTACTACTCTGTTACAAAGAAAAGACAAACAAGTCATTTGTAGGAAAACGGATGCATTTTGAGATCATAATATTAAGTGAAATAAACCAAACACACAAGTTTAAATATTGCATAGTTATGCTTAAATGAGAAACACAAAGTATAAATAAAAAGCAAAATTAAAATAGATAACAGGAGATAGGGAGCTAGATCTTTCACAGAAGGGAAGGAAAGTGACAGATGAGGGTGCAGAAAGAAGATTTGGGCTATGTTATGTAAATGTACCAACTCCTATGAGAAATATGATCATTATATACTATAAACATGTACTAATAAAAAACAAACATCAAAGGGAAAAAACTCAACAAATTCACAGCCCTCCAGAAGTCTCTCCCCCACCCCCTTTACAGTACTGGGACTGTAATCCAGGGTCTTTGCACCAAGTTACATCCCAGCCCTTTTTAATTTTTAAATTTTCATCGTTTCGCTGCCTAATTCCCTAACTCCACTGTTTCATGTGTCCAGAGTGTTGCCTTTTCCAGAATATCATAAAATTGGAACCATGAGTAATTACCGTTACTCATGGGTAAATTACCCTTTCTGTTGGCTTCTTTCCCTTAATAATGTGCATTTAAGTTTCTTCCATGTCTTTTCATAGCTCATTCCTTTTTAGTGTTGAACAACAACCCACTGTCTGCATGTACCATAGTTTATGCATCCATTCATCTACTAAAGGATACCTTGGTTGTTTTTAAGTTTTAGCAATTCCAAATATAGCTGCCGTACACCTCTGGGTACAGGTTTTTGTATGGAGAGAAATATTTAGCACATTTGAGTAAATATCAAAATATTTAACATGATTGTATGGTAAAGAGTACATTTAGTTTTATAAACTTAACTTCAAACTTCCAAAGTGGCTCTGCCATGTGGCATTTGTGCAGCAATGACTGGCAGTGCCAGTTGCTCCACACTGTCACCAACATGAGATCTTGGCCATTCTAATAGGTGTCTGTGGAACCTCAGTGTTGCTTTAGTGTATATTTCCCTGGTGACATGTGATATGGGTAGCTCTCATCTGCTTATTTTTCAACTGTCAGTCTTCTTTGATGAGGCATCTGTTAAGATCTTTGACTCATTTTTAATTAAGTGATTTATTTCCCATGGTTGAGTTTTAAGAGTTCTTTATATATTTGGGATAATAGTGCTTTACTAGATAAGTTTTTTTCCATTTTTCCCTCCTAGTCAGTGGCTTTTCTTTTCCTTCTTTTGGCATTGTCTTTTGTACAGCAGAAATTTTTATCGGCTTATCAACTATTTCTTTTATGGATTGTGTCTTTGTTGTCCTATATCAAAGGACATGGCCAAACCTATGATCATGTACATTTTCTTCTGTTACCTTATAGAACTTTGATAGTTTTGCACTTTACAGTTAGGTCTTGTGATCCATTTTGAGCTGATTTTTATGAAAGGCATAGGTCTATGTCTAAACTCACTTTTTTGCATGTGGATGTCCAGTTGTTGAAAAGACTGTCTTTTCTCCATTGCATCGCCTTTGCTCTTTTGTCAAAGATCAGTTGACTATACTTACATTGGTCTGGGCTCGCTATTCTGCTCCACTGATCTGTTTGGATTTTTTTATTATTATTAGTCTACCAATACCACTTTCTCTGATTATTATGGTTTTGCAGTAAGCTTTGAAATAGAATACAGTCAGTTCTCCAACTCTTTTCTCCTTGTTTGACATTGTGTTATCTCTCCTGGGTCTTTTGCCTCTCTCTATAAACCTTAGGATCAAGGTACTGCCATCTACAAAATAACCTTCTAGGCCTTCTGGAACTCTTTTTCCCCCCTTGGTTTTCCATAAACATCTAGTGCAGGAGTGTTTCCTCCAGTGAATGACCCCATTAAGGACCTCACTCCTCAGAAAGGGGCCTTCTTCAGAGCACAAGACCAACAGTAAAAAAAATCCAGGTAAATGTCATACTTTAAAAAAAAAAAAAGGAGTTGTCTTCAGGTAATAGCAGAGAATTCATTCTATCACTTCCCAATTTCAGAAATAAAATCACCTAAAAAATACATTACCTGAGGAAATCAGACCCATTGGTGGACAATAATCTGAGACCAACATGAGAAACACATAGGTATAATGTAGCTACTGAGGCTGTGTGAAGACTGGTCAGAAGAAATGGAAGAAGAGTCAGGGAAGACCATTTGAAGGGGTGGGAGCTGAATAAATATGGGACAGAAACCCACAGGGAAAATCTGGGTCACTAAGAGACTGCTGTGAGAGTGCCTTCAATTTTCCCCTGTATACTATTTCCTCCTCTCAGAATTGTCTCAGTAGCAGTGACAACAGCAGCAGATGGTTGGGGGCCAAGGCACAGTGGTAAGGTATTAATGCCAGTGTTTATTAAAAAGGAAAAGGGGGAATTTGAAGAGATTTTGCAGGAAAAAATTAGCCTTTTGTTGATAAATAGTGAAAGGGAATTTGTTCAAGTAATCACCAGTTTAATCTCATTTGATCAGTAAAATATCAACTAAAAATGAAGGAAGTCTCTGGCTAAACAGGAACTGTTAAGAGCCTTTCTCTCTTCCTAGGCAAAATGATTTTTATAACTGCAAGGTAGCTACTCACCAAGACTGACTCCACAAAATGTGTAAGACTTCCTCAGTAGTGCACGCTCTCCTACCCAATACCATATTTAACTCCATGATTTTCCTTCCTCACCTGGCCATGGAATAACTATTCTTTTCCTTATAAACTAAGTGGTTCTAAATTTTGATACTGAGTAACCATGATGAAACTGATTAATAATGGTAAGGCTAAACTTAGTTATTTGCTGTTAGATTTTTATCTTCCACTCTATATTAGTGTTTCCAAGAGAAAACAGAGGAGGTCAGAAACATTATGCATAGCATTTACTTTGCTTCAAAAGAAGAAACATCATTGTTTCCATGGGATTTTTGAGCCTCTGGTTAGCATCAATTTCATGCTAATAGGCACTCTGTTCTCTGTTTTATAATTTGGATTTAGAGCACATATATTTTGCTTTGATGCTTTTGGAAAGAAAGATTCAGGCAAATTACCTGAGTTTTTTTTTTCTTTTTCTTTTAAGTGTAATATTAAAGACCCTTTCTATGCCTTCCTTCTAGGTACCTTAATTAAAAATTTTTAACAGTTAGTAAACTTTGTTCTATATGTAGAAGTTTACTGGAGGATAGAAAGGTTGAAATAAGATGAAGGGGATGTTTTCTGTGAGGAGAATATTCCAGGAAGAAAAAGCTCCCAGGCATCTATAATGTGTGGCAGAAGAATCAAGAAGAAAAAAATGAAGTTTGAGAGGAGCCTGAGCCTGTGGGTGGCAGACTCGCAGGAGAGACAGCTCACACTTGACATGTTTCAGGTCTTCTGACATGGTCACGCAAGCAACGGAAAGTTATATGGTTTTTAGTCTCCCAGGTAGCGGTGAAATGAGAATGTGGGTGGATCAGAAAAAATTGAGCTTCTGCTCATTTTTATTTAAATTACTTTTGAGCTAGTTCTAGACTGTGGAGGAGTTCATAAGCTACCCAGTTCACACACATGCAACTCCCTACACCTCCACAGCCACACCAGTTTCCCCAGACTCACTTGAGCCAACCCATCACTCGCTCCAGCTATACTTATAAAGGGAAAGATCCACATGGATATCAGGTTTATGCCCCAGAGAAACAGATGAAAGGATATCTTTCTTGCCTTTAAACAGAAAAGTGGACAAAAAGTGACACACCTTGCCAGAGTTCTGACAGAGCGGGATCTAAGTGTCAAGCACCTACGCAGGCAATGGATAGCAGGGTGAGGGAAGCCTTTCCAGAGGATGCAACACTTGCCTGGCACTGAAGGAGACAAGAGTTGTTCAGAAAAGCAAAAGACATTGCTGGACTCTTGACTGCACAATTCCCAGGTGGAAAGTGAGGCATGGAAAAGTTAGATTTGGAAAAGAAAGCAGGAGCAGTCACAAAGCGAGTTGGAGGCTTTGCAAAGAGTTTGGACTTGATTCTGAAGCAGATGGAAAGCAATTACTAGGATAAAGAAGGGGATTATTCAATTTGCATTAACAGCAACAATGTTAGGCATAGCTATCAGTCCCTCCCCAGAGAATCCTATCATGGCTACTTGGCCAGAACAAAAGGCAGCGCAGGAGCCCTGGGTATGAGGACAAAGAAACCTACGTGGCTCAAGAGACCTCTGTAAGGAAGGGGACACATCAAATGTGCTGACAGCGAGGAAGTGAGTGGCACCATTCAGTGCTCAGGAACAAAGGCCTCAGAAAGGAGGAAGAAGCACAGCTCGGGGAGGAGCAAGGGGGCACAGCTTCGATGAGATGAGTGGAAACAGCCCATCGGCAGTTGGCTACAGTGATCTGAAGCTCAGGAGACAGGGGAGCACAGAAGGATGCACTTGAGGGCCATCCTCCAAGTAAGAGAAGAAATAGGTGAGAACGAGGTAGTCAAGAAGTAGTGTGGACCCCACAAGTGTTTAGGGGACCTTGAAAAAAGGACTGAGAAGGATTGGGCAGATGAGCAGAATGAAACGCATGAGAGCTGTGTAAAAGCCACCGAGAATGTTATGGTTCATAAGTGGATGTTTCCCCCAAAGCCTTGGACATTCCTAAGTGGGCCTTTGGAAGGTGATTGGATCATGGGGGTGCCGTACTCACAGGTGGATTAGCCCACCATGAGTTTATAGTCAACTGCGTTGTTGGAAGATGGGGTTTGGTTGGAAAAGTCTGTCCACTGGAGGCATGGCCAAGAAGGGTGGACCTCCCTCATCCCCAACTCCTCCCTTCCCTCTATGCTTCCTGGATGCCATGATGCAAGCAGATTTTCCTCCCTTCCACCATGCCACGGATCCTGCAAGAACTGAAACTTGTGAACTGTGAGCCAAAAATAAACGTCTCCTCTTTTAAGCTGTGGGCGTTGGGCATTGTTCCTGTGGCAAAGAAAGTGACTATGAGAGAGAGAAAGTAGTTTAGGGAAAAAGTGACCAACAGGAACAAATGCTGCAGAAACATATTAAGACTAAGCTAGGGAAGGGACTTGGCTTTTGTAAGTAGGATAGCCTTGGAGATCTTGGCAGAGCAGACTTAGTGGAAGAGTCAGGGTAGATCCCAGATCTAAAAGATTAAGACTAAGGCTAAGTGGAGATGGGCAAGTGGAAACGGCAACTCAGACTTCACTTCCAAGCTGCCTGCACCAGAGGCAAATCAGTAGTGTGTGTGTGTGTACGTGTGTGTTTGTCTGTCTGTCTGTTGGTCAGTCTGTCTGTGTGCATGTCAGAGAATGAGGTGCTTGAGTTTTCTCTTAGGAATATGCCATCTCCCATCACCAGCTGTAGCTCAGTGTTTGTATCAGGGTTCACTAGAGAAATATATTTAATATAAATATATACGTACTTGATATATAAAGGGTTTATAAGATAGACTTACAATGACTGTCTGCAGAGTTGAGGTAGAAGAATACAAAAGGGCCATCTGCTCACTGGAGAGCCAGAGGATTCAGCCAAATGTCAAAGACATGGAGCTCACTGCAGAGTCCAGTGTGAGTCTGTATGGGAAAGCCAGAGTTCTGTCCTGGAAGGCTCAAAAGTTTGTTCTGGAAGCCTGAAGATGGATGCCCAAAGACAATGGCAAAGACTGGAGCTTCTCCAAAGAAGCAAAAGTGAGACTTCCTTCTTCTTTCTCTTTTATTTCATCCAGACTACAAGCCTGTTGGTTGGTGCCACCCACACGCAGAGTGGGTCCTCCCACTTCAGAGTTAACATCCAGACACACCTGGAACACTGCTACACTAATCCACGAGGTGTTTCTTATTCTAGTAGCCACCACAATTAACTATCGCAGTGGTAGAGCATTTGCCTGGTAGAGTTATGGGTTCATTCCTCAGAACTGAAAAAGAAAAAGTGTGTGCGTGTGTGTGTGTGTGTGTGTGCATGTGCACACCATCTCCTTCTCTTTCTCTTTCCTGACCAGTGAGAATTCTGGCTCTGTTAGTCCCCTTTTTGTTGCTTGGATAAAATATCTGACATACACAAGCTGAAGGAGGAAAAGATTATTTTATTTCGGCTCAATGTTCCGAAGATTTTAGTCCACACCAAGCCTCACTCCAAGGCAGAAACGTCATGGCAGGAGGGCATGGTAGAAAAGCTACTCACTCTACAGCAGCCACGAAGCAGAAGAAGAGCCAGTGAGCAAGGGCTGGGACGAGTTACCCCCTCATATGACCTGGCTACTCTACTTGGGCCCTGCTTCCTAGTATCTCACCCAGCTAGGAACTCACTGATTAGATATGAACATCACCTCTCTACAGTTGACCCCTGTTCATTACTACATTGGGGATCAAGCCCTCAATATATGAATCTTCATATTTAAACCATAACACTGGCTCTAGTCTAATTCTTGGGTAAAGTAAAACAAAAATGGTATGAGTGATCCAGGAATAAATATTTGTGGAGTGTTTACCACATGTCAGAAGTTTCACATTACCTTTTTCCTTTGTCATCCTAAAAGTTCTACTGCTTTACACACACACACACATATATATATATATATATATATATATATATATATATATATATATCCTCCCTTTGAACTGAGAATACAGAGTCAGAAAGTTTCCCCAAAGCCAGTTGTTATGGGTAATAGCAAGGCTGAGATTTGCTCCAGGACTATTTAGAGGAGATTTGGGATGCTGGAAATGGAACCTAGGGACTTGCATAAGCAAAGCATGCATTCTACCACTGAGCCACACCCTGAGCCTCTGTAGGTCTATTTGACTCTAAGACACTGATGCCCTGGGATTGAGAAGGGTAGGCACATTCTAGTAACATTTTGGGGGGTCTTATAGGTGAAATAAAACTTTAAGCTGAGAAGTCACAGTCTCTGACTTGCTTACACCCTGTGGTGTCCCAATAGTCATGACCCAAGTGGTCCACTAAAGAAGCCAACCATTTGGTAAACAAGCCATGTGAAAATCCATCTATTTATCTTCTTGCCATTCTAACTCCCATTTACACACCAAAGCACACAATTCAATTACTTTCAAACTCCCATTTAAGTATAGGAAGAGTAGATTTCGTTTAGCATTGTAGGTGGCTGGCTCAGCATGTTGAAAACCCATTAGAGTGAACATAAATGCCTTTCCTCAGAAGAGCTTGCCTGGAAAAGGGATTTAAATTCTCTATTTATACTATTAGGCTTCTGAATATATTCATCTTCAATTTTAGCCTTTTACTGATATGTAACATGCATTCACTATAGTAAACATGTCCTAAGTACTGAGTTTGATGAATTTCAACAAGGCGAGCACATTCGTGTAACTGGAACTCAAGGGGCTGACTCTTTTGCAAGACGATTTATTCTTTGTTCTCACAGTTACAAAGCTTACTTGGTAATTCAATTCTCCACCTCACAGTGAATTTAGAAGGGCTAGCTAATTATAGCTTTAAATGTAAAACACTTTGACAAACTTGAAGTAGGTAGAGAGCTGCTTAAATTGATTATAATGTCACATGGTTTCTACTTAAATTATTTCACCTGGGAGAATGTCAACGTGTCCTCATTATCAGATCATGAAAGAAATGAGTTTGAAATTCAATTTAATGGAGACCTGTGCATGTTTTAAACTATTGGTGGATTGTTACCTGAACATTCCTGTTTAAGTTTTCTGAGTCAGTCTCCTTCCTCTTTCTCTGCATTCCCTTTTCTCTAGCAATGAAAAGTTCTGTGTTTGAAAGTAACAATGGGTCCCCCAAACCTCCATGTATTACACGTGGATTGTATGGTGGGATACCAGAGATCCCGGCCTCGATTCTGGGTTTCAGGCAATGTTAATAATGTTTTGCGCCAACTCACATACATATTCTAATCTACTCCAGGCCTGAGTTACCTTTCAGAGTCTTTTAGGTTTGAGCCAAAAATGTTCTCTAAAAGTTGTATATGTTCAGAGGTGGGGTTATCAGAGCATGATATCATCCATCCATTGATGAATCCATAGCTGGGGGGTCATTAGAAGGTGAGGACCCATTAGAGGAAGTAGCTCCCTGAAGGCTTGCCTTTCAAGGGGTACATCTTCCCTCTGATTCCCTCAATCTCTTTTTTCTGGCTACCATGAGGTGAGAAACTTCCCTGCATCATGTGGTTCTGCCATGATGTTTCTGCCTCAGATCCAGCTAATCATGGAAACCATGAACCAAAATAAATTTCTCCTTTAGGTTGTGCCTATCTGGTATTTTATTCCAGTGACAAAAAGCTAATAAAAACATGGTCTGAGTTGTTCTAGGTCATTTCTAGCCCAGAGGCCATGGTCTGAATTAGTTTGGATGGACTCAACTCAGCATAGATGGAGTGAGACAAAAAACCCAAAAAAAACAAACAAACAAAAAAAAAACAACTGGTGTTTCCAATACCTCCCTACGCGAGCAGTGGTTCGGCTAGGGAATGGGCCCTTTGTGACAAAGACAGATGGTAAGATCTAGAGAGTCACACAATGAACAGCAAAAAGTAAGGTCCACTAAGCAGTGCAGAATTTCCACTCCAAAAGATAATAATACACTAAGCATTTCAGGATAAAACATGGCCTGAAGCCAGACATGGTGGCACATGCCTGGCATCCTAGCACCATAGGAGGCTTTGGTAAAAGGATTACAAATTCAAGCCCAGCCTGGGCAACTTAGTGGCTTAGTGAGTGAGACCCTATCTCAAAATAAAAAGTAAAAAGGGGTTGGGGATAATATCAACTCAGTATTATGGCTTTGGATTCACCAGTCAGTACCAAATAAATAGAGAGGTGACATGAAGAATAATAATGTCTCTTGTAGAACATAAAAAGGACCTCCTTGATTTTATTAACATTTAGTTATACTGTGTCTTTGCATTACAACACGACTGAGAATTTCTGGAATGTTTGGTTCCCTTTCTGGTGGTTATTTTGATTAATGAAGTTATTTCACATAACCTTTGGGAATTTAGTTTTTCTACCACTTTCTGGCAGAAAATATCTAGCTCACAATCTAGATTCATATTCAACACATACAGATGGTTTTCATTCTCAAATTAGGGGCTTCTCATCTTTCAAGTATCGAGATCTACCAAGCAAGTGAAATTTGGCCAGCTTTGGTTGTTACCAACTTTATTCTCTGTCTTGGGGCAAATATTCATAGCTTGAGAATTAAAAATATGTTATTACTATTATTTTGTTTTGCTTTTGAAATTGACTTATGTGCTATCTAGATCACTTCCTGTGTACATGTCTTATCTTTCTAGGGAGAATATTAGCTCCTTTGTGAGCAGGATCTAAATCTTATACTTCTCTGTATGCCCAATGTGTCTTCTAAAACATATTGATAACAAATATGTGCTAATTGGATGATCAGGCCAGGAAAAAAAGGCTAATAAACCATATTAGTATTTTTAAGTAAGGAATATACTGATTTTGAACAGTCACAAGAGTAGTGTAACCTAAGAGACTTTTAAACTCACTGTTGCAGACGACAAACGAATCAACCACCCAATAAGGTAATATGTTAGAGAGAGCAACACCTTTCCTTTCGTACTTCTAGTGATTGTTTCACCAACTGAGGATCTCAGCCAGTTTGATCCATTTCAGGAAAGTCTTTTCCCCCAGGAGAAGCTAAAAAAATCATCACACAGAAGCAAAGTGCTTCCCTGAAAAATATCTTTTATGATAAGCCTGTTCTTAGCTCAAGCAATTTGTACAGTCTCAGGAAAACATTA
This sequence comes from Dolichotis patagonum, assembly GCA_004027295.1. NCBI lineage: Eukaryota > Metazoa > Chordata > Mammalia > Rodentia > Caviidae > Dolichotis > Dolichotis patagonum. The sequence continues at coordinate 138,941 of PVJX010000342.1, read as the reverse complement.
CTTTACATATCTGACAATGAAAATTATTCTTTTAGCAAAGTGTAGCACCCCTTTAAAGCAATTTCTATGAGCGACATGAATAGAAGGAAATAAGAAAGGTAATTCGGGATGCATACAAATGAGCAAGGTAGAGACTTCATTGACCTCATCAAAGACAGTCTTCATAAATCTTGAATAGTGGTATTAATAAGTATTTCAAATGCAAAATATGCAATATATCTGTTTTGCTCATTAAGATGTCTGTTCAATGAAGTATGTGGAACCTCATTTAAATAATTATCTAATGGAGTATATTGCACTTCTATGTGGTGAATTAGGGTGTTCAATCAGGAGAAACCGAAGCCTGCTAAGACTTCCTTAACTTTTCTTATGGAAACATTTAATTTACAAATCCTCCTTCTATCAGATTCTCAAATAAAATTTTGGACCACATGCACTTTTTCCTGTTTTGTTTGACTCAGTGGCTTCATTTTTTCCTTTGTCATGATGCCTCTAGTCAAAGGTTCTCATAGGTGTGACTTAGATTTTCTTGGCGCTGTAATAGAAATTCTATGGCACTTTGGGCATCTTGGGCATCATCAGGATCACTGGTTCATTTTTAACACTGGCAACCCGTTCTGCTCGTCTTTAAACAAAGACCTCCTTGTTTTCTACTCATTCACCTTCTTCTGGGTCTTCTTTCCTCACTCTGTTGGTTCACTTTCTTAGAATCTCTTATTTCTTCACATTCTCCTTAGGCATCGCCTATCTCTGTTGAGATAAGCCAGCGCTAACTCAGCGGCTGCTAACTACTTTGTGCAGACCCACTTTTTCCAAAGTCAGCTATGACTGACAGGTACCTCGGATATTCTTCCTGTGAGTCCCCTTCAGGCTCTGTCTAGTCATTTCCTATATATTAGTAGTATTGATCACCGCCCCCAAAGGAATGACAGAAATCCTGGCACAGATATTAACTCCAAAATACAGAAGAAATTTCAACTGCCAAGAGCTATTTCAAACTCTGTTCAAAAGATTAAAGAAAGGCCAAGCCAACTTCACCCTTCGTTTTTTTTCTGACCTATTTCTACCTTCCTTGTCTGAATTGTTAACACTGTTCTATATTATTTTTCAAGACAAGCATCCTAGTCAAAAAAAGTTTCTTTAGGAACATTTTTATTGGATTGAGTCAGGGCAAGTCTCCTAAAAACTCACTGCAGGAAGCCCCAGGGTGCCAGGATGCTGGGCAAAACACTTTCCCTGGCTGAGCAGAGAATCCAAACTCATCACAAAAGATCATCCCAACCTCTCTGCCTTTTGTGCTTTACATGACCTGTTCTTGCAAATTCAATTTATAGCACTGGATTTTCTAAGAACGGCACTATAGGCAAATCAGGCTTACCTATCAGAACATCTTAAAAAGAAGCTTATACTCCAGTATAGTTCCCAATGGAATGAGAACACGGAAGTTATGCTTTTATTTCATGATTTTGGTTTCTTTTGTTAGTCATACAACAAGAATTTGAGTGCTTGACCAAGTTTTGAACACAGTGTTGGACTCAGGAAGTATTAGAGCTGATAAGACAGCCGGAATGCCTGCCTTTGTGGGGTGTGCTGTCTGGCCTCTGCACCCTTTCCACAATCATCTTCCATATGGTTATGGAATTAAAGAGGCTGATATTTGCTTACAAAGTCATTCATCAAATGAAAAAGGCAGCACCATCCTATGATTACAGCATTGCGCTGGAAGGCTTAGGGAATATTAAGCAAAGTGAATTTCCCTTTATATCGTTGCAGTGACAGTAAGTGCCTACAGAAATGGCTGCTTACCAAGTCAGTAATAATGTTTATGAAATACATTGCAGAGTTTGGAAGATAGCCACTAGGTGAACTGCAAAATGCAAAAACTTTTCCTACTTGCTTGCCCAATTCATCTGAAAATCGATCATTCATTATTTCTTAAGGGAGAAACAGGAATTAGCAATTTGAACTGGGTTGATCACTGTGGACTGCTGTGAGGGTAACTAGGCACAGCAATTATTGATAAGAAAGAATGGTAGTCCTCCAGAGAGTTGGGCAATCAGTGAGAAAGCACTCTTCTTGAAGTCAGGACTACTGAGTTGCTGTCGTGACCTGTATTCATTACTGCAAATCCAAGGTAAGGGTGCTACGCAGGAGAGATTTACAGCTGTTGGTGTTATATTAAATTGCACAATAGATCAGCAGTCTGGTCCTCATTGTTCAGGAAGTCAGGCCCAAAATCAACAGCATTTCTCATTCATTAAGTGATCTTTAACACAAGGACACACACACACACACACACACACACATACACACACCTATAACCTATATGAAACCAAGTAGCAAAACAAAAAGCAACAAATTTGACCCACTGTCCAAATATCTCTGAACTAGGTTTTCTGAGTCAATTACCAAAACATTAAGACGAATTGGTTTTTAGACTTTTAAAACGAGGTGTTTTGGCATCAGAGGGTTAGAATTAAAATTTCTTTTTACAATACATCCAAGTTGATCAGAAGTTGGAATGGGATCAAAGATACCTGGAATTTTATCACACTGGCTGACAAAACCAAAGGTATGATTTCTGCTAATAAGTAATTGTATTTTCTGTGGTAGCAAGTTTACTTTATGGTTCATTTCTAGAACATATCACAGAGGCTATCAAAAGGAATTTGAGAAAAATAAGGCTGTTATTCTTTTGCTTTCATTTTCTAAAATAGTTTCTGTTATAACATAAAGGAATAAATGACAACTAGACACAACTCACGTGGTTTTTTTTAACATAAACCATGACCTAATTCTTGAGTTATGCTATAGAATTTTTCACTCATTCAAAATAACTGTTAATTAAATCAATGGAAAAATAGTACAGTAGGAGCATATATGTGTATATGTCATCATCACTTTGGGTAAATTAAAAGTCAAATTTACATAGACATCACAGGGAGTATGGATTTCTGAGGCATCGCTGGTTACAAGAGTTGATCAATATGAAGAAGGGAAGGTGCTATGGCTCGAATATAGTTTGTCTCCTCTAAAACTGAAATATGATTGTCACTGTGGTGCTGCTGTGAGTTTGGGTCTTTAAGAAGTGACTGGAGGTAGATGTAGTGGTACACACCTGTAATCCATCACCACGGGAGACTGAGGCACACTCTATCCTGAATGAATTAACCCATGCATGGATTAGATCAACAACAGTTTGGTGGTTATTTTATTATAAAATTGAGCTCTCCTGACTTGTTCTGTTTCACCATGTGATGCTCTGTGCCATATTATGATGCAGCAAGAAGGCCCTTCCCAGATGCCAATAGATGTGAACATCACACTCTTGGCCTTCCCAACCTCTAGAACTAAGAGATAAACAAACCTGTATTCCTTATAAGTTATCCAACCCAGGCATTTTGTTATAGCAACAGAGCAGAAGAGGACAAAAGAAGCCTCAACTTAATGTCTCCCTTGTTTTTCAAAATCATTGTCTTTCTCATTATGAGAGATACAGTAACAGTAGTTCACATAGAATGCTGGTTAAACTACTGAACTAAAAAAATAAAAAATAAAAAACCTAAATACACAAGCTTAACAGAGAAAAGCATATCCTCTCTCACAAGCCTTGGTTTTCTTCTCATTAGCTCCAATGTCTCCTGTAACAGTGGTCACCAAGCTTTTTGGCACCAGGGACAGGCTTCCTGGAAGACAATTGCCACAGACTGGGGCATTTAAAGATAATTCAAAGAAGCTAGCAACCTAGACCGCACATGCACAGTTCACAGCACCGTTCACACTTCTGTGGGAGTCTAATCTACCGCGGACCTGACAGGAGGCAGAGCTCAGATGGTCACGCAGGTGATAGGGAGCAGCTGTTGGATAAAGCCTCCGTCCTCCCACTGCTCGACAGCTGCTCTTCCGCTGTGCAGCTTGGTCCATAGCAGACAGGGGACAAGTTGCACCTGTGCCCCGGGGGGGTTGAGGACCCCAGTCCTAGACTTTGTTTTGGCTGAGTCGAGGTGTCCAGTCAGGCTGTGGGATTGGAAGGAAGGGACAAGGAGGGTTTTGTTAAGTATGTTAATGGGCTTATGAAGGCAATTCACATGCTATACAGTCCACACTGTTGAAGTATACAGGACAATGGATTTTGCTATACTTATTTCATAATGAATATTTAAGTTGTGGTAAACTATATAATGTAGAATTTGCCATTTTAAGCACTTTTAAGTGTTGTGGGTTTTTGTTTTGTTTTGTTTTGTTTGTTTGTTTGTTTGTTTGTTTTTTGGTACCGGGGATTGAACTCACAACCACACTCTTGGAAGGCAGGCACTTATGCCACTAAGCTAAATCCCCAGCTCCTTAAGTGTATAATTCAATGGCTCTAATTACACGCCCAAAGCTGTGCAACCATAGCTACTGTCTAGTCCAAAAGCTTTTCTTTGATGAGCAAGTTTCCTTTAAACAACTGACATGAACATTGCCACTCTGTGAGTCCACGCAGTTGCAGTGAACTTCAGGGAGCCTGGGAGTGTGCACTGTGGGTGGCAGCCAGGTGTGTTACCAGCCCTTAAGCACAACTCAGAACTAAAAAGAAGGGAGAAGAATGCAATTCTACAATGTTTCTTGAGAACAAAAGCTTACAGGGCACAATCACATATTTTGAATTATTTTCTAGAAACTTAGATTATTTAGACTCTACAGTTTAGGAGGAAGATTAAGGATCCACCAAGTCTTTGGGTTTTTTTTTTTCTTAGTTAGGTTGTGATTTCTATTCAACAATGGGGAAATAGCCACCAGTATTTTATGAAGAAACAGTGTGTCCTTTTCTGCTTGGGATTGTCGGGGTAAAATACGTGAGGCTGGATACTTTGTGAAGAAAAGAGATTTACTTAGTTCACAGTTCCGGTGGTTCAAGAATATGACATTGGAATCTGTTCCATTCTGGTGGGGGCTCATGCAGGTGGCATGTCAAAGGTAGGAACTCACCCAAGAAAGATCATGTGGTGATAAAGGAAGCCAGAGACTGGGGAGGACCAGACTCACTCTTTCTGTAATAACCCACCCTCACGGAAACCAGCCTACTCCCTGAGACCAGTACTAATGTGTGAATGATGCAAGTATTACCCAATCACTTTCCACTCAGCCCCAGATCTTAAAGGGTCACCATTTCCCGACGTTGCCACATTGCGAACAAGCTTCTAGGACATGAAACTTTGGGGGTCACACTCAAGCCATAGCCAAACCATTGCACAATGAAAGCAGAATTGGGAAGATACATGGGCTTTCTTCTCATAATGTAATGTAACCACCTTTTTAAGTTATCCTGATTTTGAGTAGATAATTTATAAGACCCAAAACATAAAAGGCACCAAGGAGCCACAGTATGCATTACAACAAATCCCTATATCACCACCACTGCAGTGACAACCATTATTGCTAATTTCTTGGGTAGCCATCCAGTCATCACTACCCATACACACAAAAGTACACCATCTCTTTTTGCAGACATTTGGTAGCGTATAATATACACTTCTGTAAACCAAGTGTGAGTCCTTAACATTTTTTGAAGATCATTCTCAACAGGATATTGCCTTCCATTAAAAAAAAAACTACAGATATTCTATTGTTTAGCTGTATTATAAATTATTTAACCAGTACCCTTTAGATAGACATTAAGGATTATTTTTTTAAATTATGGTTGGCAAAACATGTTTCATTCTTGTGCATATATTGGTTTGCCCATGTACAATTCCATTTCTCAGATGAATTCCTACAATAAATCACTGGATGAAATAGGTGCCTTGCTTTTTATCTCTTTTTGTCTGCAGAGGTCAGCCCTATATGCCTGTCCACAACCTGCCTGAAGGATCTGACTGTCCAAAGCTGCTCTCCCTCCACAGCTGTTTTCAATCTAGTGTAATTTGCTTTTCTTCTTTATAGCAGGGGTTTAAAATCTTTTCATGTGTGTAACAAGCATTTGATTTCCCTTGGTGAAAAACTTGCTTTTTGGTTTCAGTAAAACTTTGACCACTTTTAGGTTTCTGGCTTCTTTTTAGACTATGGGAATTGTCCAACTTGATCTTTCAGATAAATTTCAGAAAATGAGACTTAGAGTTTCTGCTTGCCCTTTCAGATTTTGCCTAGTGTTTATCATCAATGTAGCCTTTAGGAAGTAATCCTTCATGTGTATATTTACTATAAATAAATATTTAAATGTGGGACTAGGCATGTAGCTCAGTAGTAGAGCATGTGCTTAGTGTGTGTAAGGCCTTGCGTACCACAAAAGAAAAAAAAAAGAGAGAAGAGAAATGAAAAGAGAGGATTAGAGGAGTGGGGAGCATAGGGGGAAAGAGGAAAAGAAAAGAAACAAGGAAAACAGTCTGGTATGTTAGTACACACCCAAAAATCCAAGCACTCTGGGAGACTGACATGGAGGATTAAAAATTCAAGCCCAACCTGGGCAGTTTAGTAATTTAGCAAAAGTCTCTCTTGAATTTTTAACATTTTTTGAAAGGACTGAGGATGTAACTCAATGCAAAGGTGCTGTGTTCGATCCTTGGTATGTCAAAAAATAACTTTAAAAAGGAAAAAATTTCGGAAATTGGCATATGATATGTACTTAAGCATTTTTAGAATAAGTGATGGATAGACGGATGGAGAGATAAAAACTGGTGTTTCAATGGAAAGTTTTACTTTTCAAGTACATTTTCTTTTTGAAGTTAAAAAAAGTTATCAAATTTGAATGGGGATTTAGCTCAGTGGCATAAGCACCTGCCTTGCAAGCATGCAGTTGTGAGTTCGATCCCCGGGACCAAAAAAAAAGAAAGAAAATGTATCAAATTTGAATGATATTAGATAGAAAGCTTTGATAGAAAGAGAGCATATACTCAACCAAAAGGTATCTTAAAGTGGCAATGTGTGGTCAGCATAGTTTATTCAGCAGCCCAACACAGGCATTCCTCAGGGTTGCCCTGAGTATACTGTTCTCCTTGGACTGCTTTCTCCTGGTTGCAAAGATTCAGATCAAGGGAGTTTCTTCTCCAGAGCTTCTTCCCATAGAGACCTTCCCCAGAACCTCTTCCTTAATATACTTAATCCAGTGATCTCATCTACTGGTGTTGGGTCACAGACCCACCTTTAAGCCAGTCAGTGGCTAAAAGATATGGATCCACCACAACTGCTTTAGAAAAATGTTCATTTGTCCATGAAGCGTAGTGAAGGCCAAGCTTCCTTTCCCAAGCTCATTACTGCTTCCACCTGAACAAACTGAAAGCTCCCTCTGCAAAGAATGGGAAAGAAAGGTGACAAGTGGGCAGACTTTGCACTGGCTGTACGATTTTTCAGGATAACTTGCTATGCAAGTATGTGTATAGGATAGAAAAGAGTGATATTACTTAATAAATCCCTAGAGGAATTATGAGTGGATAAAAGATGCCTCTAACATACTTTTCTATTGAAAATATGCACTTCAGCAGAACAGTAGCTGGCTATGTATCTCAGTAGCTGCACTGGAGGAATACAGGAAACCATCTTTGTATTCAGCAAGGTGTGTACATGTGTGTTAAAGTGTAAACAAGTGATTTTCATCCACATTATGTGCTTTGCTGCATTTGGGTGTATTCATGATTTTTTTTTTTTTTTGGTACCAGGAATTGAACTCAGGACCTTGCACTTGCCAGGCAGGCACTGGGCTGCTGAGATATATCCTTGGCTATAATTTTTAAAAAATGTTTTCCTCTGATTTTCTTGTAAAATTGGCCCAATTCTGTACAATACTGCATGAAAATCTACTTTTAAAACTTTGAGAGGAGGTTGAATGTGAGTCCTCAGGTGACTCAGTTACCAAAGATGACTTGGATCCTGTAAGCCAAAGAACTTAGCAAGATAGAGAAGCACAGAATGAAGACCTTGATTCTCATGAGGAAGGAAACCATAATGTAAATAAATATTTGACTAGTCAAACTGTTACAAAATGGCCATGCCTACTTGAACGATCCAACATTAGAACTAGGTTAGAAAATGTTATTAGGTTCTTGCCAGGGGTGAAACCTACTGGACGGAATGCCAACATTGTGATTCAATGTTGGAAATTGTTTATAACAGATGATTTATTACAAGATGTTCTGAAATACACTAATAATGACATACAAGTAAAACATCTGATATGCATGGAAAATATATTTATCATGACACTTCACTATCTGAACTAAAAACCTTTATAGCAGGACTCTATCATTCTTATCATAAAATCCAAAGGATTCATGGAAAAGTGACAGATGTGGTGTTGAGATTTTGAACAATATTGGCACTCAAGAAATTTGGTTTCCTTCAAAATTGCCTAATTTTTATGCCAAAAAGACCCACGAAGAAAGTAAAAAATCTAAACAACTTGACTGCTATTTGCTCACTATTTGAAAGATTTTGTTTCAAACTGTCAAGCAATTTACGCACTGTCTGAAAACCACAATAAACAAACAACTTCCATCATTTTAGGGTTGTTAAAGTTTCCTAAATACAGTATAAAAATATATACCCTGGTAGACGCTAACATGCTTTACACCTTGAATTTAGAAATTTATCCTGGGACTCAACTACAAGGTCTTTATTCTTGCAGTAATAAACCATATGAAACCATACGATTTCCAAAAGTAACCCAAAAGTCACATCTGACAATTGGTTCACTAGTTGCCTATTGATGTACATTTGCTAAAAGAACACCAGTTGATCAGCATAGGAGCTATTTCCAAGAACAAAGCCGAGAATCCTGGAAAAAATGTTCCAAGTTCACAATAGAGAAATGCACAGTACAATCTTTGAATTTCAGAAAGACATAGCATCAGCCTCCTATATGGTAAAGAAAAAATAGTATTGGTACTGTCAACATTACCCCATGATGGTAAGATTGATAGTAAAGCTGGCTGCGGTGATGCACACTTGTAACCCCAGCACTGGAGAGGTAAGGCAGGAGTATCCTGTAAATTTATGGTCAACCTGTGTTGCATAGTGAATTCAAGTCTAGCCTGGACTACATAGTGAGACCCCGCCTCAAAAACAAACAAAGATTGATAGTGAATCCTCAACACAAAGCTGGAAATGGTCACATTTTACAATAAAATGAAAGGTGGAATAGAATGTTGTCAGTGAGTTATGCAACAACTATGATGTCACTCGCAACACAAAGTGTTGGCCAATGGTTGCATTTTATTCAATCCTAAATATGTCAGGCATAAATAGTTTCATAGTTTGCAAAGAAAATAACAAGCACAAGATATCACAAAGAAATTTTCTTAGAGGATTGGGATTGGAATTGATAAATGATCAGTTACAACAGAAGAAAAGCAATATGTATCTGCCCAAAGAACTCTGCAGAAGAATTCTGAAGCAGACCAGTGGTTCAACATTAAGTTGTTTATTTGTGTTTGCTCTGTTTTCCAGATATGGGTATTGACTGCTATAAATTTCCCTCTTAAGACTGCTTTCATTGAATCCCACAAGATCCGGTACATTGTATTGTTGTTATCATTCAACTGTAAAAACTGTCTAATTTCTTCTTTAATTTCATCTGTGACCCATTGGCTGTTCAGCAGGGTGCTATTTAATTTCCATGTATTTATGAAGTTCTTGTGGTATCTTTTGCCATGGATTTCCAATCTCATTGCACTGTGGTCTGATAGCATGCATGGGCTAATTTCAATTCCTTTGCACTTACTTAAGCGTGTTCTATAAGCCTATATATGGTCTATTTTGGAGAACACCCTGTGTGCAGCTGAGAAGAATGTGTATTCTGATATTGTGGTTGGAACACTATAGATCTACTAAGTCCATTTGTTTAAAAGTTTGATTTAGTTCTACTATTTCATTACTGATTTTTTGTCTAGTTGATCTGTTTTTTTGTGATGGTGGGGTATTGAGGTCTCCCAATACAATTGTATTAGAGCTTATTTGATTTATCATGTCTGTTAATAATTGTTTCATATAGTTGGGTGCACTGGTATTTGTTGCATATAGATTTATGATTATTATCTCTTCTTCTTAGATTGTTCCCATTACAAGGAGGTAGTGACCTTATCTCTCCTAGTCAGTCTTGGCTTGATTCACTTTGTCTGCAAATAGTATAGCTACACCTGCTTTTTTCTGGTTTCCTGTCTCATGGAGTATTGTTTTCCATCCTTTGACTTTCAGTCTGTGAATTTCTTTTTGAGTTAAATGTGTTTCTTATATGCAGCATATTGTTGGATCTTGCTTCTTGATCCATTCAGCCAGTCTGTGTTTTTTGATTGGTGAATTGAGACCATTAACATTGATGGTTATTACTGATATGTATTGACTTACCCTTGCCATGTTATTTTCTTGTTGTTGGCCCCCTCTTCCCCACCAATGGTTTCCTTCCCTGGATGATTTCTTCTGTTTCCTTTCCTGGATGATTTCTTCTGTTGGGGTTCATGGAGCTGTAGTAGAGCAGATCAGTGAACAGACAGATGAAACATTACAAGAACCTCCTAAGAAAACTGGAAGACCAGCAAGATGTCGAGCATGTCCTACCAAAGAAGACAGAAAAACAAACACACACATGCTGTCAGCGTAAGCAATATTTGTGCATGTTTTCATATGTGAAAACTGCCTGAGGTGAGATAATTGAAGTAAAGACTATTTTCATGGTAGAATTTTATTTGTATTTTCATTATAGTTTACATAGGAATTTATTTCTGTGGTTCTTTTTTAGTTGGCAAACTGTTGATGTAGAAAATGTTGATGCTAACTGTAAACACTCAGTATATATGTGACACTTTATTTTATTGATATTTCATTTTCCTGCTAAGTATAATAAGAAGTTTCTGATAAAAGAGGAAAAAAGGTGAGGTGACAAGTATGGCCTCCCAAATAGGAAAGGAAAACTGATCACACATGTTGTCAGCATAAGAGAGATGTGTGTATGGAATAAGCCATTTATCGTGTGTGTAGACTGCCTTAGGTGTGATAATTGAAGCAAGATTATTTCTGGGATAGAGTTTTGCTTATATTTTCATTGTGATTCACAAAGGAATTTATTTTTGTGTTAAGGTTTTAGATTTTGTAATCTGGTAAAAGTTGATGTTGAAAACATTGATGTTTATTTTAAATACTCATTACATATTAAAATTTAATTTCATTTTATTGAAACTTTTAATATTATAAAACTCAGAAAATTAATATTTAATTTTTTAATTAAATATTAATTAAATATTTTAATATTATAAAACTTTTAATATTATAAAACTCAGAAAATTAAAATTAATAATTCATGAACAGGAATACTTTTTAAAAATGAACATGATCTTTATACACTCCTCATATGTACCTTTTAAAAAATTTGCCATGATACCCCCAAGGAAACAACTATCTTTTCTACATCTCAGGAAGTTCTGAATCTTATTGGAGAAGATCTACTCTTCTAGAACATAATGTTCTAGCCTTTCTGGTTACTCACTGAGGAAAAAAAATTAAGAAAATGAGAAACTGGAGGTATGAGTCTGGATAAGGGTGGCCACAGGAAACAGACTGATCTGAATGCCAGCAGCATCCTGGGAAAAACCAGAGGTCCAAGAGAAGATTAGGAAGAACAATCCGAAAAAGTAATTTTAGGACAATAAGGAGTTCTCAACCCATGGAAGTCCATTGACATGGGAGTAAACGAGGAATTCCCAGGGGCTAGGGGAATTGGAGAGAAATGGGCAGTGACTTGTAATGTATACAGAATTTCTTTTTTAGATATTGAAAATGTTCTAAAATTAGACATTGGTAATACCTGTACAATTCTGTAAATATATGAAATATTTTAGTAATTACACCTTTAGAATGAACAAGTTTTATGGTTTCTAATTTATGTTTCAATTATGTTAATTCTATTGTAAACCTGTTTTTTAAAAACTGATCAGCACTGATCTTGAAGCAGTAAATAATCAGTAGCATTAAGCAGTGGAAAGTAGTAGAGGGAATGTGCTCAAAGAATTTTTAGAAACCTTAGAGACAGTCTGTATTTTCATTATGCAAGGTGAAAAGTTGAAAGAGTAAGTTGAATATTAGAGAGATTGACCCAGAAGGTTGGATAGCATGAGGATACTTGGTTACAATTGAGGTTGAACCCTTTCCTGTACTCTGCTTCTCATGGTCCCAGGCTGCCCCCACAGAGAATGATACACACACGCACGTGCGCACACACACACACACACACACTGCTTCCGTGTGTGTCTTTTCCTTCTGAGGACAACACAAGGGAATTGGCATGAGCCTGGGTCTTCACCGAGTTGCACAGCTCACAAGCCGTGGACCTGCCCAGCACTGCTCCCCCAACCAGCTGCACGATGCCAGACTGACTGCTCCAGAGACAAAACAGCACAGTGGTGAGATATGCAGCCAGACTCCTAGATTCACAGTAAATCCCACACCTATATGTCACTATGAAACCATGAGACCTAGGACAAGTGACTAAGCCTTTCTGTACCTCAGGGTGACCCTTGTATGACTGGAGTAGTGTTAATGCCAACCTGATGTGATAATGAAATGTCAATCATTTGGAGTCATATCTAGCAAGAGAAAGCTCTACAATAATGTATTATGTGTTATTATTTGTAGCAGTGTATGTAACGTTGCATTCCCCAGCATTCCCCAAGCTCCAGTGAATTCATGAAGCATGAATATAGGAATCAATTGAATTATAAATGGAAGAAGGCAGAAAGTAAAACCATGGGCTCTTTGAAGCCACTGGTGATACCATTTGGTAATTTTCAAAGGACTAGAATAGAATCTCCATCTAATCACAAGTCAGGCATAAGAGGTAATAGTGAAATAAGTTGTGTAATGGAAAATCAAAAACAAAGCAAACAAATAAAACACTGTGGTGGTACACACCATAATCCCAAGACTCAGGAAGCTGGGCAGAAAGATTGCAAGTTCAAAGGCAATCTGGTCTATATAGTGGGTTCAAGGTCAGTGTGGACTACATAGAGACTCAAGTCTTAAAAAAGCAAAGCAGGGCTGGGATTTAGTTCAGCAGCATAAGTGCCTGAGTTCGATCTCTGGCGCAAAATAAATAAATAAATAGCAAACAAAAACCCTCTTTGGGTGGTAACCATTTTCTTATGTTTATATGACTTAGGGCTGTGGGTTGCAAGTGTTGGAATCGCAACTCAAAATGCAAATAACAACCAAAACAAACAACAACAAAAATACTTTGTCTGTATAACTGAAAATCTGAGGCATAGTGTGATCCTAAGCTGTAAATCAGCTTAATACCAGAGCAAGGCAACATCACCAAGGCTCAGTCTCTCACTCTCTCCCTCCCTCCCTTTCCCTCTTTTTTCTTTTTCATTCCCCTCTCCTCCTCTCTTCTTCTCCTCCTCCTTCCCTCTTCTTCTTCCTCTTCTTTCTCTTCCTCCTTCTCCTCTCCCTGATCCAATTCTCTGTTGTTTCCTTTCTATTATTTCTTTTCCAGTTGCCAACATGGCAACAGCACATCTGACCCACCCTATCCACCCTACTCACCACCTCCACGTGTGGCTCAAGTCTAGTAAGAAAAACTAATACAAAACTTAACCCTTGCCCAAAGTATCCTTGCACTGCTTGGGCTCTGGCCAGATCCCAGGAATATCTCTGAAGCAATCTGGGTAATGAACTGCAGGAAATGCTTGGGTCGCATTGTCTGGTCTTGCATCCCAAGGGTTAAGAGAGACAGTGAACCATACAAGTTTGGAGTGGGAGGTGATGGCTCCCAGGAGGAATTGGTGATTCAAGTTTACTGGTCTGCATCTTAATAATGTTTTTATTGAACCCTGCTGTTTTATCTCAGGAGCAGGACAGAGCAAATTGGAAGAGAAATAGACTAGCAATTAAGAGTATTACTTATGTTTGTAAAGGGGGAGAGGCCAGAGAAGCCCTAACAGGGTATCTAAGACCAGCAGTCATCACTGGAAGATTAATAGGAAAATTACAAATTTTATAGTAGGTATTTCAAACATGATAAAAGAAAATCTGGAAGTGGGAGAGACTTCTGCAAAAGTAAAGCATCCCCAAGACAGAGAGGGAAAATTAATTCTGACTACAGCTGTCGTGGCACACCAAGGCTCTTTTTCATGACAGACTTGTATTCTAATGGGACCTACAATGGCATCGTGCATATAGTATCACAGCCAAAGTGTAGGGATAGCTAACCTTCAATATACAATATGGAAAAGCAGGAGTTGCAAGAAGGGCCAGTAGTTTTGGGTGCTTTTCTTTTAGAACTACCTTAGAATATACATTATAATTTTCTTAGTTATTTCTAGTTGCTGAGACACAATACCCAACGCCCATAAGTTAAGGGAGGAAAGGTTTATTTAACTCACAGTTTGTAGAAGGTTCAGGACATGGTCAGTTGACTTCACAGCAGAGTGGCATCTCAGAGGAGAAACAGTTCATGGTGGTCAGAATGTAGCAAAGCAAGCAAGCAAGATTCAAAATGAATCTCTTTCAGTCCCTTATATTGTATCCAGGCTACCAGAATTAAGGCAGTACCAAACCAATCAGTGGTTTGATAAACTAATCATCAGCACTTAATCCTAGCACTCTTTTTTTTTTCCAGTACCAGGGATTGAACTCAAAACTGCATGCTTGCAAGGCAGGCACTTATGATGCTGAGCTAAATCCCCAACCCAATCCTAGCACTCTTATCCTAGCATCACACTATGATTCAATCACATGCTCTAGATTCAGCCAGCTCTGAAAAAGCCCCATCTAGGACTGCATGAGGCTTTGGGGTGACATTTAGACACAAGTTATAACATTTTTCCCTTGGACCTCCAAAATACTCATGTACCTCCCTTTATGCAAAAGACATTTATTCCATCTCCAGTAGTTGTCAGTGTCCTCACATTTTCAGTATTGTTGAAAAACCCAAGTACAAAGCCTCCTCTGACAGTTAAGGCAAACTCTTACCTGCAAGCCCCTGTACAAATGAAAAGAAAGTTAAACACTTCCAACATTCACTGGCACAAGATAGACATTATCATTCCAAAAGGTGCAAATAGAGGATACAAAAGAATGGAACCAAAACCAGTCCAAACTGCAGCAGGGCAAACATTAAGTCCTGTAGTTCCTTGTTCAGCATCTGAGGCAATCTGTGGCAACATGAGAACTCCTAAGGGCCTGGGTGGCTGTGCCCCACAGCACTCCCAGTAGTTGTAGCTCCCATAGTTTCTCTCTTGGGCCAGCTCTGTTTCCTCCTTGTAGTATTCCTCACATGATCCACATTCCTGGCTTCTCCAAACTTCTGAGGTTTCCACTGCACCCTCAACTTCATACTCACAGTTTCACATACAGCCCTCTTAGGGGTAACCTGCATCACATTGCAGATCTTCTGAAATCTGGGAGGAAGCCTTCCTCACCTGATAACTCTTGCATTTTGCATCCACCTGAAACCAGCAACACATGATGACATTAGGGCCTGCTGCCAGTTGGAGCAGTGGCCAGGTTTCCTACTCTCTTGGCTATCTGGATTGGATGCCTGTGAACCAAATCCTGAGGAACAACCACCACCTTTCTGGAAAATCATGCTCTGGGATTCTTTTCTTGAAGCAAAGTCTTTCACATTTGCAATGCTGAGGCTTAAAAGCATGGAGTTCTGCTGGTTCTTGTGATGTTCTCAGGCTTTCTTATTGTTTTCTTGTGAAATACTTGGCTTTTTCTTGCTAGTTTTTTCAGTGGCCATTTTTTCCTCTCTTCCATCTTCTCAGGCCACAACTTTTCTGGAATTTCTTTTCTGGCCAGACTCAAAACATTTAAATCATTATGCTAGGCTCTTTGCTCTTGATACTTAACATAAATCTTGCTAAAAGCCCCCAACTGTATTTATGCCACCACCTCAACACTAGACTGTCTTGAAATTTTTTCTGCAAGATTAATTAGGCTGCCACTCTTAATCACCATCTCAGGGAGAGCTTCTGGACACAAGCAAAATACAGACAAACTTTCTGCCACAACATAACACACATGTTCTGGAGTGCAACACCCAATGCATCCCTTCTCCCAGCAGAAACCTCCTGAGACTGTTCTTTATTGGCACCATTTCTATCAGCATTCTGGTCTTCTGAGCTCTTCCCAGAATCTCCCATCAAATATAGCCTAAAGCTTCCCAGGGCTGTTTTTTTCAGTTGCTATCTCTGAATCATTCTTAACTCTTCCTTCAACCTAGTCCCAAAGGCTCCTAAACCACATAGTCAGGTACAGTCACAGCAATGAGGTCACTTCTAGAACCAAATTATGTCTTAATTACTTTTTTCACTTGTGAGACAAAATACCCAACACTGAACATTAAAGAAAGAAAAGTTTACTTGGTTCATAATTTGCAGAGGTTTCAGTCCATAGTCAACTGGCTCCATGGCAGGGTGGCATGGCAGATAGGCATTGCAGAAGAGAAGCAGTTTGCGGTGGGCAGAAGGTAGCAAAGCAAGCAAGCAAAATTCAAAACAAGTCTCTTATATTGCATCTAGGCTATCAGGATTAAGGCAGTGCCAAACCAATCAGTGACTCGTCCTTAATTCTAGCACCGTGAATGCTAGCATTGCACTGTGATTCAGTCAGTGCTCTAGATTCAGTCACATACTCTAGACTCACATTCTCTAGATTCAGCCACCTCTGAAAAAATCACACCTAGGACTGTGTGAGTCTTTGGGAGGACATCTAGATACAAGCCATAACATACACATTTTATAAATGTATCTAACTTATTTTCACAACTTCTGTGTTTACAGATATTGAGCAGTCTTCAAGTCTTCACCCAAAACTTCTGGTTCCACCTCCAACATGAAGACAAAAGAGTTTAGAAGTTGTTATTCCCATCCTTACAAGAAAGAAGATGAATGAACTAAAAATCAATGACTTTTCTTGGACACATTGGAGAATAGAAGTACTGGAGCACATTGTCACCCTTAAGTCTGGGGAGCTAGGTGAATCCAGAAAGTTACATTGAGAGTCCCTTACCTGGAGTTAAAAATTGGTAGAAACATTTAAATGGTAATTTTAGCAAAATTCTGGAGAAGAAATATGAATTATTAGCATGAGAAATTTCCCAGGAGCACAGTGTAGGAGACACCCACCTTTTCATAGGTTTGATCTTCAGGAACAAAACAGATGAGGAAAAGCTGAGAAATATCCCCTTGTGCTCTGGCAGAGAGAGAAGGAAGAATAATCCTTGTGAAATGTTACCAGAGCATTTTCTGTAATACAGGACCACTTTCTAGAGGCAAAGCTATAGCAGAGCCTAGCCTATCTGGAGGAAGGGATGTTCTCTCATGCCAAACCCTTTTAGTTTCCTGTCCCATCCAAAGGGAAAAAGGGGCACTAAGAAACACTTGTGATGGAGATAACCTAAGACACAAGTTCACTAAAAGACTGACACACAATAATAAGATTGTATAGCCAAGATAAGGAATCAGCAAAGATGCCCATTGATGGATGAATTGATAAAGAAAATGTTCATATACTCAATGGGACACCATTCAGCCATAAAAAATGGAATCTTGTCATCTGTGGAAACATAGATAGAACTGGATGACATCGAGCTATGTGAATTAATCCAGGCACAGAAAGATAAATACTACATGTTCTTACTCATATGTGGGTACTAAGAAGTTGAACTTTTTCATAGTAGAAAGTAGAAGAATGCTCATTAGAGGCTAAGAGGTTGGGGGAGAGGGACTAGGGGAGGTTGGATAACAGGGACCACAAAACAGATAGGGGGACTAAATTCTAATGTTCTATAGCACAATATGGTAACTACAGTTCACAGTAATTATACATTTTATAAAGTAACAGAAGAAATCTGGGGATGTAACTCAGTGGGGATGTACACAGGCTCTGGGTTTAATCCTTAACAGCAAAAAGAAAAAAATAAAGAAAAAAGAAAAGCACTGAATACTAGAGTAGATGAATTAAAAGTTTCTCAACACAAAGCAATGATAAATGCTTAAGAAGGTGGAAATGCTAATTACTATGGTGTGATCATCACACATAATATGTGTATCAAATTAATCACACAGTTCCCCATATATGTGTCCAATGTATCAATTTTTAAAAGTTAAAAAAGTATATTATTTTCCTTCCCTACACCTTACCACCACACCAAGAGTGCCCTAGCATAGTAACAAGGTTATAGCTGAAAGAGTTGAAAACAACAGGAAGGCAAAACAAAGACATTGGAGGAATTTAGTCTCTAGTACCTACAGTTGCCTGACTTCTAGTCATATTAACACTAAACTTCAGGTCTATTTGCCTCAAGTCCTTGTTATTCAGCATCTCGTTTCCATTTCAACACTAAACAATAGTTAAGCATGCCAAATTGCAAGGAAAAAAAACATGTCTAAAGAGACAAAACAAACATCAGAGAATCAGGTATGAGATAGGTTTTGAAACTATCTAATGGGTAACTTTAAGAAATGGTCAAAAAGAAATGCTAGACTACAAAACAAAAACTAGTAGGATAGAAATGGATAGTGTCTTCGATGAGTTCATTGATAGACTGGATATGGCCAAGGAATGAATTGGTGAACTGGAAACTAGGTCCATCAAAA
The DNA here is from genome assembly GCA_004027295.1 of Dolichotis patagonum. NCBI lineage: Eukaryota > Metazoa > Chordata > Mammalia > Rodentia > Caviidae > Dolichotis > Dolichotis patagonum. The sequence continues at coordinate 120,375 of PVJX010000342.1, read as the reverse complement.
ATATTCTCAAAATGAAATGCAAAAAGCTTTCAGGCATCTAAGGACTTGTAAGTTTCACTCAGTATTGTCTTCATGAATTTTGCTAGCAATAACTTAGGAAGTTGGCTCCTGGGACAGCAAGCAAATGCTTTCCCAGGACTGTTGGTCTGCAAGGATTTAGGCTACTGCTCAGCAACTTCCAGTAACAGCACACACCCTCTCATCTCTTCAGTCTGAGAAGTCATTGCTCCAATATTTCTGACTGACCTATCCTCAATTAATAAGAGTACCAGGCAGCCTTCAGAGGGAGAGGCCAGGTTCCAGCTGAGAAGTGACAGGTGAGCGTGAGGTAGGGCTTCCATCCCAAAGAGCTATAGAAATAGATTGGTAAGCCAGGAACCCAGCTAGGGACAAGGTTTAAGGTGTCATCTGAGAAAGGAGACTCTGAGTCACCAGAAATGAGACACAAAGACTGGGTTAACCAAGCAACCATGGTGAATAACTTCTGGACAAGTCCCACACAGTGATACTCTCCTGCCTGTCTGTCATGAAGCCACGCTAAAGCACAATGTCAGGGTGCACCAGAGCAGACCCCAGGGCTCATGTGCTGCTGACAGTGGAGGACAGCTTTAGAAGCCATGCCCAGCCTGTCACCTATGTGTGCCTTCTGGTAATGAACCCCAGCACGGAAGTGCTGCTGGCTCTGCCCTGCCTTGCCCTGCCTTGCCATGCCCTGCAATTTACTTTCTTACTCTGTGTAGAAAGTTTCAAGTTTTTTTAGAATGAAAAGATGTGACAGAATTCCCACTGTTGATCTTCCTAGATTTTTCTTATCTTACCTCACACCACCTCTTGTCCTCTCTTGTGAGATACTTCCATGGCCAGCAGTCTAGATGTTACTGAGAAGACATTTCTAAGGTGTAATTAACATCTACAATGATTTGGGTTAGAGCACATTGCTCTCTATAATCTGGGTGGGTCTCATCCAATCAGTTGCAGGCTTTGTGGGGAAAGATCCAGACAAGAAATTCTGCCTCAGGACTACAGCACAGGGTCCCTGCTTGAGGTATCAGCAGTACAGATTTCACATTTGGTCATCCCCAAAAATCACTGATTCCCAAAAATCTCTGTCTCTGTCTCTCTGTTTTTCTGAAGAACTCTAATATGTTACCTCAACAAGTCTGTTGGCAAGAAAAAGTTAATCTTTTGTAATAAATGCCAGCTTACATTTGTAATCAAAGGGGAATTTTGTTCAGTGAAAAATAATCATCCTATCCATTTATCTGACAGTGATATTAACAACAAAAAAAAAAAACCAGACTTCATTCAACTTTGCTGTTTTCATTAATTCTCAGCTTCACCATGTTGTAACAGGACATTGCCCTCTAGCAAGCTGAAGTCAGAAACAATGGTTGTTTTTTTAAAAGGCATTATAATTCTGGCCAGCCACCTCTAACAGCAGCCATTGGAGGGCTCCCACACAGCAAATGGCTTGTGGGTACCTATGGAAGCCACGGATTGCCTGTGAAAACCAGTAAGTCAGGACCAATTAGAAACTGTCACAATTACACTTGCTTGCCATCTTGTGGAATCAAACTGTTGGAGCTGAAACTTCATTTTTTTCTTTCTAAGCAAGAAAAATATAAGACGCTACCATGTGAGAGTGTCAGGAATATGCTGGCAGCTAAGAGCACTTGACTGACAAAGTACCTCTCCTGCAGGGTGCATGGAGCCCTTCCCCTCTGAGGATGCTACTATTTATTCCATCTCAACACCAGGTCCGGTGTGGATGGCTTTTACCCCTCAGCATGAGACAGTCCTTCACTTCGTAATGGTTTCCTTCACTGGAAAATGTGCCTTGTGGTTGTTTGGAATCAAGCTGCCATGTAGAAAGTTCCCAGTGGGCTGGCGCCTGCTCACCTGAAACTATACACCTCACAACAGGACAGCAGCAATGGGACATAAATATGTCTAAAACAGATTTCTAATGACACATCTTTTAATAGACTCATACTTTATTTTGACAAATTTAAGATAGAAAAATATCATAATGTGAATATAGCAGTTGCTCATTTTGTAACATGGTCAGGATGTGCAGTGCGACTTGGAATTGCTTGTAGGAGGGTGTCACTCCTGGCTGGGCTGCTGTCAGCACACAATTATATCTCAGCCATTGCATCTGCTTGAAAGACTATTACACAGAGAAACTGACTTTCTCAAAGGCCATGGCATTCAACAATAAATACTATAAAGCCAAAAACCAAAACAACTTTTAAAATATCTTTACAATTACTAAAAGCAAACTTGAGACTTCATAATCAAAGGTAAGAGCTCATATAGTCAAAATAGCTTCAACATCTTCTACCAATATAGAATAGTAGAACATTTATTTTTAAAAAAAACAAGTGAAGAAAAATTAGAGTAAACATGATATTTCAGATGACTCTAAACAGTAAACATCAATTTAGTGTATTTATAGCTGTCATTTCAACAATATACTCTTTGCCCCACTGGCAATAACAACTGTATTTCCATCATCAAAAGTGTGCCCCTGAGGGTAATCTTTGAATTTATTAAGCAATCATTTTTACACTCCATCTTTGGAGTTGGTGGTTAAAGGACTCTTGGTACATGCAGATATTTGGTTATGGTTATAAAGACAAAAACTAAATGTGCCAGGAGTCGAAGCTGAAACCACTGTTTCACTTTGTTAAGCACCTTCACACTTCTGTCCCATCGGTGAGCACAAGTAAAGTTGAGCTAGTAATTCACATGGGTGTTAATCCTGTTGCTTTGTCCTTTTCAGCTTCTTTCTCTGCTCCCCTTCCGTACTCCCCCAACAATAAAACTGGGAGAACCCTCATTAAAGTGTTGTTTCTAACATATAAAATAACTGTATGTACATATGTACATACATGCACATCCCTTTCAAGGACTGGGTAACTCCTCATTTTCTATCAAATAATCCTTCTTCATGTACTTGGTTCCCCTAACTAACCTCCACACTTCCAGGTATGCATCCTTTAAGGACCTTCTACTCCCTTCTTCGGAGCTGTCTGATAGGGGTGCGCTCCTAGCCACCAGCAAGACCCCTCGGGGGCTGCCTCTCACCTCTGGTTCACTTTGCTGAGTGGAGCCACCTGCTCCCTCCCCACCCTCTGACCCACCATTTCCAGCCTCCCTGGGCAGCTCCTCCATCACAAAAGGTAGCTGGTCTTCACTTGGCTTCCTTTCCTCTCCCTGGGGCTGCGACTCCAGGTCCTCGTAGTTGCTTTGCCTTCTGGTCTCCAGGAATTTTGCCACACAGTAAATGACGGAGCCCAGGGTGTTCACCACGACGCCAGCAATGAACAGAGAGGTGGGCTCCACGTCGCTGAAGGCCACCATGCCCACAGTGATGGTGGCAATGCTCTTCACCACGCCCACGAAGCTGGTGGTCACCGCTGAGTTAATGTAGGTACAGTGCAGGGTGGTGAAGTTCATGGCACAGCCGATCAGGATGCAGGCCACGAAAATGCAGACCATGACCGGGTCCTTCCAGCCCGGGAAGGTCCAGGCGTGGATGGAGTCCGTGCTGGCAAAGGAGCAGACGACCAGCAGCGGGGTGGCAGAGACAGCGATGACGTACTGCGCGGTGAGCGGCCCGTGCTCCGTGTCTGCGCTCGCCTTCTGGATGAGCACCAGGTAGGCAGCGTGCACCAGGACCGCCAGCACGCCCGTGACGTACCCGAGGGGGTCGCCGGTCAGGTCGCCGGCTCCTGGAGCGCAGCGCAGGAAAAGAAAAAGACAAGACACAGGTTGGCGCGGGTGGGTTCCCACTGGGGCAGCGAGTCGAGCTGGAAAGCAGACACGGTTGACGCCCTGATTCTGCCCATTGACTTGCGGGTACTTAAGAGACGCCCACGGTTCCTAGACCACCGCGTAAAACGTCACAGCCAAGCTCAGCCGTGCACAATGCGAGGCATACTGAGAGGTCCCTTCCTGACATGTCCCCGGGTCACCTGTCATCCTTTGTCCCTGGCAAAGGCCATGGTGGGGGTAGATGCTCTCAGAGTAGGCGCTCTGGCTCCCCTGAGCTGGCACTGTCACCCAGGTGCCTGGTGTCGCTATCCTTGGTGCATCGGAAGGGAGAGGGTCTGGTTAATGGCTCCCCAAACCCCGCAGACCTTTGCTGAGTAAAGGTTTCCTGCACCCCTGCCCTCCAGTACCCAAGCCGGGATCCCTGGGACTCACAGTCCCCTCCCGCTCCCATCTGTCCAACCGCCGACCTGGCCCGCGCCTAGGTCTCCTCCTCTAACCCGTAGTCCACTGCACGCCTGCGGCCACCCCAAACTGCCCTGGGAGCCCAAGCTTCGCCCCCGTCCCTCCCCCACAGCAGCCGCGTGTAATCCAGAGAAGTTCTCGGCCCCCTCCTTCCGGCTTAGTTCAGGGCTGGACTCAGGCTCTGCTCCCGAGGAAGGGGTTGAGCTCGGAAGCCCGGGTGGGGGTGGAGGGAAGGGCGGTGCGCGGGAATTGGGCGGGGGTCGGAAGCCCTGTTACTTGGGGAACCCTGAGGGAGGAGGGGAGAGCTGGGAGGACTTCGCTGGGTCTCCGGGCAAAGTCCCTTTGCGAGCTGAACGCGCGCTCTCAAAGCTCTCCACCTCTCCCAGCCTCAGTGCCCCATCTAAGAGTGCCTGTGCTGCTCCGAGCGACCCCCGCTGACCCCGCCCGCCCGTAGGGTGGGCCTGGGGCCCGGGGCCAGCGCGGGGCCCGCTCACCTGCCAGGGCGGCGCCGCAGGTGGTGATGAGCACGGCCGCGAGCACCCCCGGCGAGGGCGCGCCGTTCTTGAGTACCAGGACGCCGATGAGCATGGTGACCAGGGGCAGGCAGCGCTTGAAGACCACGTACATGGGCAGGCTGAGGCCGCGCAGGGACCACAGCGTGAGGCTGGACTGCAGCGTGGAGAGCACCGCGACCCCCGCGAAGGAGCGCGCCAGGCTCAGGCTGAAGGGAGGCACGGCGACGAGCCCGAGGCGCCGCAGCAGCTCCAGGCTCAGCGCCGCGGTGGAGCTGGTCAGGCACTGCACCAGGGTCAGGAAGGTGAACTGGTAGCGGCTGATGAGGAACTTGAGCAGGATGTTGAGGGAGCCCGAGAAGACCCCGTGCGCGATGGCCACCGAGATGCCCAGCAGGCGACCGCGGCACAGCTGCCGCATCGCGCCGGCCCCACCGCACCCGGCAGTGGCGGAGCTCGGGGACCCGCGAGCGGGGAGCGCAGAGCGGCGGAGCTCAGGGGAGCGAGGGCAGCGCAGGAGCCCGCCCAGCGCCGCAGCCAAGGGCAGCTCCGGCCGGGCGTCCTCGCGCGCGGCGCTCCGCGTCCGACTGCCCCACAGCAGCTCCGGGGAGGCAGAGGCGGGGGCGGGGGACTCCGAAAAGCGGAGGGGGGGGCGGTGTGAGAGGAGTGGCGGGAATCCTAGCGACGGCGATGTTTGAGTAGGTGACGAGCCGCGGTAGGTTGTGTCCCGCGGTTTCCCGGCCGGGAAGACTTGCGCGGAGGGGAGCCGAGTGGCTGCCGGAGGGCGGGACGGACCTGCGCCCCTCGGCGCCCAGCGCCCACCGGCCGGGCCCCGCTGAACTGCTGCGGCCGCACAGTCGAGGGCATGCGGCGGGGATCCCGGGCACAGCTACAGATGATTTTAGTAATGACAGTGCTCAAGGATCAGCACCGCTTATTGGTCGCAACAAGTGAGGGCGCCCCCAGGCCCCTGCCCTTGTGCTGCAGCGCGTTTTCCACCAACGGTCTCTCCCAGCGCAGCTGCGGGAAGAAAACTCGTCGGTGCTGGTGGGCGGTGGAGCCCTTGATAACTCTGGATCCCGGCGCCGATCCAGCGACATTGCAAGAACCCGCGTCTGGGGCGAGCTCGGGAGCACCAGGGCTGGCAGGGCTGGCTCGGTCCCGCGCCGCGCGCCGCGCTCGTTTTCGCGCCTTCCAGCAAGGGTCTTGGGAGAACGCGCGTTGCCCTGCGGGAGCTTCCGCAGGCAAATCCTGGGGGTGGAGGCACACATTCAAAGTGCGGCTAGGATGTGGGGAAAGAAAGAAAGAATGAAAGAGAGAAAGAAGGAAGGAAAGAAAAAAAGGAAAAGAAAAGTCTTCAGTGCAAGTAGCCACTACCAATGCTGGAGGAGGGTGGAAGCGACGCTGCCCGAATGGTAGCGAGGAGGGGTTAGATGTCCTGGCTCTCAGGGGCTGGTTGGGTTGGCAGGAATCCAGAGCCTTAGGCCCTGCGGGGAGGCTCTTCGTCGCCTTATTAGATCCCGGGAATGAGTCGCAGTGCTCGGGCCAGTCGCGGGTTGCTTTGGGAAACCAGGCGAGGACAGGAGTGCGGGTATCTCCTCTCTCCGCCAGCATATACCTTCCCCCTCAGGACCTGTGAACTGTGTGCTTCCCAGATGGCTGAGATAGAGATCCCCCCACCCCACCCCACCCCAGGTACCAGACTTTAGTGACTATGATATTAATTCAGTGCCCTGGGAAATAACGCCGGGACAGGTAGTAAACTCAGCAGCAGAGCGGCTTGCTCAGCCCAGGTTATCTCTAAGCACCGAGCACAATTTAGTTTTCTTGCGGCTTGAAATTTGTGGCCTTGGCAGGGTTTGGGCTCCAGGAAGAGAGTTCTAAATCGCTGCGCTCCTGCTCTCTAGGGTCCACTCTTACCCACCGGAAAAAGCAGTCTACTAAACTTTAAATGCTGCACCACCTTGCCTTGACACACCGGATCCATTTCTGTCTACCTCTTATTTTCCATCTTCCGGCTGAACCCGACGCTCCAGGCCAGATGTTGAAGTTGCAGAAAAAAAAAAAAAAAAACATTACAGCAGGGATCACAGCATCGCTGCTTTCCTTTGTCTGAGCCAGGTTTTTGTTGTGGGCGCTCACATTGGTGAAAGAGAGATGTCTCAAGCAGTCCACTAGCTCCTGTGCCCAGAGCTTAGTAGAGCCATCTTCCCGCCTCCGAAAGGTGGACATTCAGGAAACTGTTAATGGCCCAGGTTGCTAACTTTCTAGGAATAAGACTGGACAGCTTTACACTGAAAATATGTGCTTCCGGTGCCCCAGGGAGCTCAGGTTGTTACTGCTAAAAGTTGTGGTTACACACTACTCGCTATTTAAGGAACTCTGTTCAAGAGCTGGTGTTATTTCTCTAGGAAATAAGTCTGAAGCAGCCATTTAATTTATGTGTATGTGTGTGGTGAATATTTACTCAAGATAGAAACAGAGATAAAAAAACTAAATATTAACTTTTTAAAGACATCAGCAAATAGCAGATTTCTGCTTCTAGAGCTCATTCCAATTAAAGGATGGCTGCCTAACTATCCTAAGTGAATATTATAAAGAAGTGGCAGTGTAGACATAGCTTGCAGATGATTCATTTCTTCCAGTGAGCATAATTGCTTCCATTTGTGATACTAACATTAGGTAGAAGGCTGGGGGCTGATTCAACTACCTTACCCATTTCATTTAGGCAAGACTGTAGTTTAATATTTGAAACCTACAGCAGCATGAAACAGCACATTTTCTCCATTTTATTGCATAGATTCTTTTATCAGGGCTCCAAAAAACTAAAACTTTAATCACACTTCCCATAAAATCAGTTAATAAGCTCCCAAAGAAAGGTGGGAAAAGATAACAAGACTATGTTTAGCAAGGTTAATTGAACAAGAATGTGGATCTGAGGTCAAATAGCCATTTGGTCAACTGGCCAAGGCATCAAGGATCTAGACACAAGCCCTTTATCTTTAGAGCTACTCAATAAATATCAGTGGCATTAAATCAATCAGCTCATTCATTCAACAAACATACAGAGCAAGTATTTTGTTCTAGGTAGGCTGTTAAGCCAGGGAGAATTGCAAGAGGAGCACTCAGTTAGTCCTTAGAGATTCACAGGTTGGGGGAGGCAACATGATGTAGCTAATGCAACAGGGAAGTCTTCCAGCAGAAGGGGGAGTCCAGGAGGGTCATTACATCAGTTTGACTGGAGGAGCAGAGAAAGAAAAACATTTTTTCAAAATTTTACTCATTGCAAAAGTTACACGTTCATTGTAGTATATAAGTGTGCCATTTTTATTGCATGCTCATTGTAGTTTATTTCAAACTATAATGTAGTATGTTTATTATATGTTCATTGTATGTTATCTTTTATTGTAAAAGTTACATGTTCATTGTAGTATGTAGGAGGAAAATGAATTTTATAACTAATCAGTGGAGTTTAAGGCCCTGTGTTTGATCTCCAGTGCTAAACATCAAATAACAAATTCCCCATTTTTAAAATCATCCAAGTGTCCAAAATTTGCTATTTCAAAAAACATATTGTAGTGATGAGCTTTCAAAACAGTCTGTAATGATCTATTGCTTCCTCATAGTCACACCCTTATCAACTTTTCCCACACTGAACTAATGTGGTCTTCATGAACAGCAGAAGATGGTGTATGTAGGGGCAGGTCACTGCTAAGGTTTGCTTATAAAAGACTGAAGCTCTTGTCTTGGATTCTTTTTCTCTTCCATCACTTAGTCTGGGGGAAATCAAATGCTATGCCACAGGAACACATCAGACAGCATGCCCAGTACTTGAGACTTGCTGACAACCATGTGAATGACCTGGGAAGCTGATCCTAACATGGAAGTGACAGTTAAGCTAAATATCAGGAGAAAATCTGAGTCAGGACAACTCAGCTAAGCTACTGCTGGATTCCTGGCCTATAGAAACTGTGAGATCATAAAAGTCAGTCTTTTTATACAAAGTTTGGAGGAGACATGTTACATAGAAATAGAGAACTGATACATTAACCAATTTTTCCATATCAGGACATCACTTTCTTTTAAATGACTGTTCTGTAGCATCACCTTTCTCTTGTAGACAGGCATTGAGAATTTACTAACCACAATGTAATGCACGTCCTTGACTATTTATTCCAACACATACTTCCAGTATTTTAAGACCTTGTAAGTGGAACTGCTGGGTCAAAAGGTAACTTACATTCTTGATTTGTTGTCAAATTATCTACTAAAAAGTGTGCAATGCTGCTCTCATATTAAACAATATTGGATATTATTAATATTTTAAGTGTTTGCTAAACTGACATGCAAAAAAAGGGGGAGTTCTTATTTTAATTTACATTTCTTTGCCATCATTAAACAGAATCTACCCAAACCTTTCTGAAGTATATTAAACATTTGCCTTTCTACATCAGTGAAATGTCTACTGATATCCTTTGTCCACTTTTGTGTGTTTGGTTGTCATAGTGATTTTGAGTCTTTAGAAAGTCTGGGTATTAACCATTTGTTATATGTTGCTGATATATTTTTCCTTATACCCTCTCGCCCTTAACTTTGCTATTTTCACATTGTCAGCCTTTCCCTTTAGCCATTTCACATGCTATCATTTTTAAATGGTGGGTAAGAATTTTCCAAGCCAACACAGGGCACTTAAGGCACACAGAAGAGGCTAGACAAACATAGAGAAGAAAACCCATGTGATTTGCATGGGGAATCTGTATGTTGCTCATGAAGAGAACGAGCGCTGCAGAGGCAGGACTAGCCCAGCGGACCTGGCTGCCTGGTTAGTGAGCCTCAACTTCTTCCTGCAGGCAATCCTGCAAGCAAAGGAAAGTTTCACACTGAAACCAGGATAATCAGATTGCAGTTTAGATCAGTCTCCGACAGCTGTGTTGAGCATGATGGCTCTCAGGGCACAGAACTGGAAACAGGCAAACCATTTAAGTAGCTGCAGTTTTCCAGAGAAAAGCTAATGATGGCTTGAACTGTGGCAGCAGTTAGGTTGAAGGGTCAAGACAAAAATGGAGAACTATTTAGAGTAAAAAGGATAGGACTTTCAGTGTGTGGGGCGCGGAGACAGGGAAAGAATGAAATGGTGTACTGGTCTTTAGGTTGGCCTAAATGTGTATTCAGCTTGACTCCACAGTATTAGTGAAAAGACCTGTAGGGGGAAGGGCTGGTTTAGTAAGGTACATTTGGATGGAACAAAATAAAACAATGTGGGAGATCTAGGTGAAGGCAGGAGGCATTCAATAGTCAATGTGAGTGTGTTTGTGTAAAACTTAAGTGGGTTAGCACATCCAAGGAGAGGCCAGTTAAGTAAGAAATCAGTAAGAGCACATTCTTGGAAGAGTTCAGCTAAGAAGTACCAAAGGCAGAAAGGACAGCTGGCTCTCAGTCTGGATCTTCCAGGGGCCAAAAGACTGCATAGATCACTCGGACTCAGGCTCGGACTTTGAGGTCTTTGGACTTGGGAAGCTAATTTTTGTCAGTTCACCCAAGAATGATCCGGATCTAGTCACCAGAGAGTTCTGTATCTTGACTACTTCTCAGTGAGCCAGTCTGTGTTATTCCTGAGGCCACATGGCAGCACCAAGGTCTTAGATTCAGTCACTGCAGACTTCAAATGCAGGCTCACTACTTCTTGGCTCTTTCCTTCTGAGAACCTTGGCTTCTTTGTCTGGACAACAGGCAGGGCTGCTTTGCAGGGAGGCAAGATTAAAAGGGTGAGGTATGCAAGGCATCTCAGAGAATGCCCAGACCACAGATGGGTGGCTGAGAGCTGCCTTTCCCTTCATCCACTCTTGAGTGCTGGAGATAGATAAAGCTCTGGAGCAGACATGAGATTAACAGTGACTTTGTTGCATGGAAGGAATGACTGGCTGTCCAGAAGTGGTTGACCTCATATGCTACCAAGAATTTAAAAATCATGCACATTATCTTCAAGAGAGAATCTGCCCCCACTCTTCACTTTCCATTACTGGCTCCAGGGAAGAATCTGAGGAAGTAAGTGTCCAGTCACACTCTTTCATACTAACAGGTTCCCAAACCTGAGTTATGGATTCTGAAGTTAGGGATCTAAACACCTAACTCCCTAAAAGAAAGGAGGAAATGACTCAAGGGAGATGGTAGCTTTTAAATCAGTAATTCTGTTTCAAAAGATACACAATAAATTATTTTAGTAGTATAACTTCTTATATTCTAAAGGGAAAGGAAGTTTATTGTAAATGTGATTTGGGTTAATTTTTCAAGGTCCATATAACTTCTGCTGCCTTGTTTTGGTATCTTAGGTTGTCTTAATCTTTTATGGAACAAATAAACAAATATATAAATAAGACAATAGAAATAGATTTTTATTTTTTTTTTTGCTTTGATCATTTAAATTACATTTTGTTCTTTAAAAATTCTTAAAACTTAAGAATTTAATTAGAAGATCTGTCATTTATAACACATTTTAATGTTGTATAAAATATTACAGAAAGTAATTTGTCTTTTTTTTTTTTCTGGTACCAGGGATCGAATTGATGACTTCATGCTTGCCAGGCAGGAACTTATGCTGAACTATATCCCCGGCCCAGTAGTTTGTTTTAACAATGTCCTTTTAAACTACTTTCCCCCTCAGTTTTAGTACCTACAACTTTTTCAAAGAGATTGATGGAAGTGGCAAGAAGGGTTTATAGCATTATTTAGGAATTGTTTCAAGGATGTTCTTATAAGCCTAAATAGGATTTCTGACTTTTTACTTAGTGGACAGATTAAAAAGGTTTTGATAGTAGATAAATGGGAAAGGAGAGATACAGAGTCAGGTGTAAAATAGCTAAAAGAGCTGAATAAATGTCAAAAAATAACAGGAAGCTCTTACTTCACAGCATTCTGTTCTTAGAGCACAGCAGCAGTTCTGGAGAGAATTTCATTGAGCTATATGCTGGGCACATAGTGGATGTTCAAAAAATAACTTCTGAATAAATTAAATCTATCTTAGGGCCCAAATGTAAACCACAGCTATATCCACGTCACACATAATACTGTATTCATATATATTTAAAATGCAGTCTTATTAGGGATATCATAAAGCAATATATGTTCAAGACATAGTTTATTTTGATTTTTATCAAGAGTAGTGACTACATTTTACATAAAAAAGGACAAATAAGAATGAAACATGACTCTCCATATAGTCTACTGATCTCTCATATTTTAATCCATGCTATAATACAGAGATTACATTTTAATAGGTAATACAATAAAATACCAATTATGTCTTAGGATTTTGAGATATATGGCTTATGTACCAGGCTTGCAGAATGACCCAAAGTCTTTATTTTTAGCTGCCTCAAAACTGATTCCAAGGTGAATCCGAAGAATTCGAAATCTGACTGGCATATAAAAGCATAATGTCTATGTTTTCAATAATTTATTTGCTGGTAAATAATTCTTCAGCCAACATCCTTGTTTCTGACCACAGCAGAATATATCAAGCTGGAATAACAGTAAGACAAGCAGGGTCATATATCTTTATTGTTTCATCCCAAGAACAGTCAGCCACCTACAAAGCCAAAACAAGATAAGAAACACATTTAGGTGCACAAAAATTCAAAGCTGGCAGCAAAAACCAAAGTTATTTTGCGTGTACATCACTCTTATATGTGGGAAAAACCAGGGATAACTTTTTGAAAAATGGCCTATTTTCTCTTTCAAGATACACTTTGGGGATTGTTTCCAATGAACAGAAGTTGCCTACAAGGATTTCCTCCCCAACAGAGAGCTATGTAATTTCCCACCTCTTGAGCTAAAGGATGAAAAGATGCACCCCTACACTGTGAACTAAGACTTTTTTATTCAGAGGATAATTTAAAATTGTTGTGATCATAGAAAAGTAGGGAGAGAGAAATATAGCATCTTGAGTACAGTATCTGTTATGGCTTGTGTTTAAATGTCCTCTCAAAATATTGTACAGTCAAGGGGGTGGAGCTTTTTAGAAGTGGCTAGATCTAGAGTGTATGATGCTGGCATCAAGGTGTTTGATTGGTTTGGCATAGTTCTGTCTAGCATTTACAGGATGAGTACTATACCCACCCTAGGGTGGGAGGCTTACATAAAATATAAAGGACAAAAGAGGACTATGTGCTCACACCTGCCTGGATGCCAAGCAGTATTTCTTTTCTGCAATGCCTCTCTGCCATGCTACCCTATCTTGGAGCCAGCCAATTTATGGACTGAAACTTCTACAAACTGAGAACCAAATAAATCTTTCCTCTTTAACTATGGGTGTTGGGTATTTTGTCTCACCAATAAGTAAAGCAACTAAAATGGAATTGGTACCACAAGTAGGGTTGTTGCTGTGACTATACCTCGCCATGGATTTTGGAAAGGTTCAGAGATGCCAACCGAAAAAACAGCTCTGGAAAGCTTTAGGCTGTACTTGATGGGAGATTCTGGGAAAAGCTCAGAAGACCAGAATGCTGATAGAAACGATGCTGGTAAAGACCAATCTCAGGAGGTTTCTGTTGAGAGATTGGGTGTTGTGCTCCAGAACATGTGTGTTATGGTGTGGAACAAAGTTTGTCTGCATTTTACTCATGTCCAGAGACTCTGCTTAAGATAGTGATTAAGAATGGTGGCTTAATTAATTTTTCAGAAAAAATTTCAAGACAGTCTAATATTGAAGTGATGGCATGAATACAGTTGGGGGCTTTTTAGATTTATGTTGAGTATCAAGAGGAAAGAGCCCAGCATAATGATTTAAACATTTTGAGTCTGACCAGAAAAGAAGCTTCAGTAAAGTTGTGGCCAGCAAGATGGAAGAAAGGAGATACTGGTCACTGAAAAGACTAGCAAGAAAAAGCTAACTATTTCAGAAGAAAAAAAAACAGGAAATATGGCCTGATAATACCAAAAGAACCATCAGAACTGTATCCTTTGCAGCCTCAGAGTTACCAATGTGAAAGACTTTGCTTTGAGAAAAGACTCCCAGAGCACCATTTTTCAGAATGGTGGTGATTGTTCCTTGGGATTTGATTCACTGATACTTGACCTGAATAACCAAGAGAGAAGGAAGCCTGGCTACTTCTCCAACTGGTGTCATCATATGTTGCTGGTTTCAGGCAGATGCAGAATGCAAGTTATCAGGTGAGGAAGGCTTCCGCCCAGATTTCAGAAGATCTGCAATGTGAGGCAGGTTGCCCCTGAGACGGCAATGTGTGAAACTGAGTATGAAGCTGAAGGTGCAGTGGAAACCTCAGAAGTCTGGAGAAGCCAGAAATGTGGATCATGTGAGGAATGCTGCAAGGAGGGAACAAAGCCAGCCCAAGAAGAAGCCAGTGGAACTACAACTGCTGGAAGTGTTGTGAGTCACCCAAGCCCTTTAGAGTTCATGTGTTGCCACAGATTGCCTCAGATGCTGCACATGGAACTATAGAACTTAATATTTGCCTTTTTAGAGTTTGAACTTGTTTTGGCTCCATTTTGTTGTATCCTCCTATTTGTATCTTTTGGAATGGTAATGTCTATCTTGTGTCATTGACTATTGGAAGTGTTTAACTTTCTTTTCATTTGTATAACGGCTTGCAGGCAAGAGTTTGCCTTAAATCTCAAAGGCAACTTTGGACTTGGAGGTTTCAGCAATGCTGAAAATGTGAGGACACTGACAACTACTGGAGATGGACTCAATGCCGTTTGCTTAAAGGTATGTGCATATGTCTAGAACATGTGGTGCTGGCATCAAGGGCATTTCATTACTAAATCAGTCCACTGATTGGTTTGGCATAGTTTTGGCTAGGATTAAAGGAAGAGTACTGTATCTACCCTGGTGTGGGTAGCCTACATAAAGCATAAAGGAAAAAAGAGGGCTAATGTAGTCTCATCTACCTGTTTGCTGTGGACTGTTTCTCCTATGTGATGCCCCTCGGTCATGTCACCCTGCCTTGGAATCAGCCACCTATGGACTGAAACCTACAAACTATAAGCTAAATAAACCTTTCTTCCTTTAACTCTGGGTGTCAGGTATTTTGTCTTAACAATGAAAAAAGTAACTAAGAGAGTAGCTAAAAAGATCTGAATAAATGTCAGAAAATGTAAGCTATGTATTTGAGGTTTGGAAGGAAGACAAAGTGCAGCTCTTGCCTTCACAAATGGCTCGTTCTAGACCAAGTGTGGAAAGCTCTCTACAGACTCTCAGAGAAGGGAACATGGGATTTTCACAGGCTGTGGACTCCCATGGGAGTAGCTGAGCTGGAATCAGCACTTACACATGTTGCTGACTCCATTAGAAATGGTCCCTTATAAAAGGCAAACTGTCCATCATTATTTGCCTAATCCTGAGACCCAGCGCTATTCTGTTAATTTACCCCTGATTTACGCACATGTGTTTTTAACTGTTCAATGTTTCAGAATGTTAAGTATGAAGAAAAGAATCAGAGAAGACAGGTCTCTCACACAAAGTATCTATAAATTATGTTTCTGAATTCCTATTAAACCTTCTTTAATCCATTTTCTTATTTACTCAAGACTTATAATAACTAACAAATGTCAAGGCCACTGAGTTAGCAAACATTCGTAAATCAATACTTGATAATATATGAAAGATCTAAAACCATACTGATATACAGAATTATAAATTGATCCAAATTAATGCAAATAATGGCATTTCTCCATTAGTTAATTAAATTCTAACTACTTATACAAATTTAAATACGCAAAAAGATTTTTTAAAAATGTATTTTACTAAACTAAAAAAAGACACTCCAGATTCTTTTCATGTCGGCACTATAAAGACTTCCTAGTAAGGAAAAAAAAAATACCTCATGATCCCTGGGGGTTGCATCTGATTAATTACCACCAGCACCCACAGGCCTCTAGCAGCACTAATGTCCTTTAATTCTAGGCCTGAGTGTCAATAGAGAGCCCTCTTATATGTCCCATAGTACCTATCAATGGTTTGCCTCAAAGACATTTTAAAAAGACTGTGTTAAAAATAAGACCTGATAGACAAACATTAAAAAGACTTTACTAAGATAAAAAGTGTTAGCTAAAAGACAAGGCAAAGGCATGAGAATAAATAATGTGCTTCACAGGATGAGGTGCACTCAGCCTTCAGGTGATCAGACAGGAGCCTCTCCTAGCTCCCATCCTGTTTCCTCAAATCCCCAGGAATGCCTTCAGGCCAGGCAGACTCCTTCAAGGACAAACTCGGATTAACAAGATGAGAAAGGCAGTAATACATCTCCTTTTCCATCCCCTAAATAATCGTTGACCTCAGTTTCAGTCCTGTGGATGAGGACTCACCTCTTTGACCATTAATTTGCTGTGAGAAAAAAACTGAAAGATCAAGACCAGCAAAATATTATTTGGTGTCATTTCAGCAGAATAATGGTAATTATTACCATCATTAGCCGTTCCAGGTTACCTGATTTTATAGCCTGTGTCTTTTACTCTCCCTGACTAGACCATTTTATGATTTTGTAAATTACAGAGAACTGTTCAAAATACAAGTTATTCTAATCGATAAAGATGGTAATGAATGTTGTCCTGTGAAAATGCTATTGAGAGCCAAGAGCTAACTCCAAACCTCACATTTTATTGCCCTGTGGATATTCACCACAGGGTTTGCTCCTATTACTAACTTCATTTCAGCATTTAGTAGATGCCTGTGTCTGACCTTTGGTTTCTTTGAGCTGTAACATAGGCATTACATATATAAGTTCAACAAAAGTTTTGATGTATGTTTGTATTATACTGCTCTGACAGTCATGATCACCACTTTGAAAGTTATCTTTTAACGTGGCCACACACAAGGATATAGCTTTATTTGCCTCAACAGGTTAACTATTATTTCTATGGGACATAACAATTCTTGTTTCATACAGGATATAATACAGTAAGTTAACAATAAAGCTACTTCATTTAAGACACATTATGGAATGGAGAGAAGGGGTAGATAGTTATGCTAGAAAAGAGACTGAGAATAATATCTAAAATTGGGCATGAAATTAAAGGCAAACGATAGCATAAAACAGATACCATGATCAATTTTCCAGTTTTAACACTTTTTCCTAGTACTTAGACTAAAAAAGAAAACATTCAGTGCCAAAAAGAGTGACTTAACAAAAGATACAATGTCTTTATTTGGTTATTTAAAAACAGTTTTATTCCTCAAATAGGTCAAAAGCACTCTACTAAACTGGTTTTCTAGAAGTATTTCCGTTAGGCAGTGGTTCTCAGTTTCTTTTTTTACACTTATTTTTATTTGATAGTGGGAACTGAACTCAGAACCTTACTGTACTGCTGAGCTATATCCCAGGCCCCAGTTCACAAATTTTAATATATATCAGAATCACCTGGAGGTGACAGATGGCTGGTCCCATCCTCCAAGCCCTGGTTCTTAAAATGGGATCAGCATCTGTGGCATCATTTAGGGCTAACAACCATCCTTGGTCTCTACAGCAAGATCCACAGATGGGCTTCAGAAAGTCCACAAATGCAACATTTTATGTGCACATACATTTTGGGAAAAGGGGAGAGAGAATCCATAATTATCTGTAATCTAGGAGGGTAAGCAGAAGGACAGAATTAAGGGACCTAGGAGAAACAGCAAAGGGGCCACTGTAACCAAATCTGAGGACAGTGGATGCATCCAGTAGGCAGTGTTACCTAAGTGGAGACTTAACTAAGGAGTATGCTGTAGTCCAAGACTGTTTACTGTTGTCTGTAAGACAGGGGCACCATGAGAAAGGCAGGATGATCTGGGCAGTGGCATAAATAAGAGTAAATGAAGAACTGAAAGTTTCAGCTTCAAGGCCACTACATTGCTTTGTAACCCCTCTGATGAAATGCTTAACTTTGGATAGGAGTCTTTTTCTGAATGTGTTCTGGAATTTTCTGAAGGCTGGTGCAAGGCATATCTCTCTGTGAGCCTCTTCCCTCACCATGTGAGCACCTGTAGATGCCAAAGGGGAGAAGCTTCTGCCCAAGGATACTCAAATGTAAGACATATTCCTTAATTTAGAAGCTGCCACTGTGATACATTTACTCCTGAGCTCTTCTGGATTTCCTTTAAACTAACACCAAAATGCAAAACTTATCAGGACTCAAGTAAAATTATCAACATTTTAGGAAAAATGATTTTTCAAAATGTTTTATTGCTTTACTTAATGTGAAATACAAACAGAATCAGTCTTCATTATTCATTTTTAAAAGCTCCTATCTTCCAGGGAAGTAAAAAATAACTAACCTTACAGGGTTAGTCTCCATATAAGATATATTTTTAATGATCTCATTTTAAATTTTAAGCAGCAAAAAAGATATTTTAAGTTTTAGGAATAAGCTCACTAATGAGAAATAAGAATTACTTGTTACTGCACTAAACTTTCAATTTCCTTCAAACATTCTTGAAAACTAAATAGAATTTTGTTATTTACCAATACAGCCTAGTAATTTCAAAATACAGCTATGGCACATACATCACAACATCACTGTAAATGGGATACTTGAAGGCAACTTCATTGAATATTTCAATGTTTTCTACCTGCAAAATACAGATGCTACATAGCCAAAAATTATTAATGAAACAAACGCTTTCAGTAAGAAGCATGTAATTAGAACTTGGTGGTGGACCAAGTAAGATATGTTATAGGACATCTTCAATACTAATGGTTAAAAATGTAGCCTTTTTTTTTTTTTTGAGACAAGGTTTCACTATATAGACTAGGCTGACTTTAAACTTGAGATACTCCCACTTCTACCCCCTTAGTGTTGAAATTATAGATGTCTCACCCTGTCCAGCTTAAATGTAGCTTTTAGAGAAGGAAACATTATAATTAAAATGCCAGACTTAAAATACATAGAAAATTTAGAAAACAGATTTAAATCCTTGAACTTTATCAATTCTCTTTACTTGAGTAAAATGTTTACACATGCCACTGGTAAGTAATTCATCTCAAATGATTTGCTACGGCTATAAAAATAATGAAGAATTCCAACTGAACTATTAAGAGATTTACTTTATTGACAAGTTTTCTACTCTCTATTTATCATTATTATTCTTTTTCTCTCAATTTTGTGGACAATTATTTTTGCCATTGGAAACTTATTCAATCTACAGTAATTATCTGTATGACATATGGTCTCCTTGGTAAGAATGAATGGGAGAAATAGGCAAAAAGATATACATAGAAAGAATATCTTCTGAAAAAAAATCACTAATGTCAACTCTAAATTTTGTTTTTTGGGTTTTTTTGGTACCAGCGATCAAACTCATGACCTCGCACTTGCTAAGCAGGCACTTATGCCACTGAGCTAAATCCCCGGCCCTCAATTCTAAATTTTGAAAGGCAGCTTCATTACATTCCAATATATTAATTTTTAGATAATGAAAGAAACATATTTTACCTACTGAGCTGTTGCAAAAGAAAGTGACTACTGGGGAGAACATGATTTATTTTTTTAACCTTCCTAGATTTACACAAAACTAAGGAGAGATTCAAGTAAAACACTAAAAAAAACTTTTGCAATTATCCAATATATTTAGCACATATATATCAGATACTTTAATTCATTATATATCTCTTAGCACCCAGAATATTTAGTTAACACTCAAAATATGTACTGAAGCAAAAAAGGAATGGAGGCAAATACAGGCGTATCTATATTAGATGACAAAGGCCTAAAATATGGCAACAAGAAGAAAAAAATTCTATCACAGGAATATGACATGTCTGGCCATTTATTCCAGTTTTATTTTGTGGGTTTTCTTTTTATGTGTGTTGTGTTGTGTTGTGTTGTACTGTGTTTGGAACACAGGGTCCTGCCTATGGTAAGAAAGTACTGTTCTGCTGAGCTATATTCCCAGTCTATTCCGTCTTTTTTAAAAGATCTCTTCTTTAAGTCACACAATTTTCATCTAGAGTCTCACCCATCTTTTATTTTTATTCCTTCATGAATCCTACACACACACACCACACAAACACACACATACGGAGTTATTGTTGCCATGTAAAAGAACTTTTTCTCATTTTTCTAATGATTGCTAGTATAAGGTATTATTTTTCCTAACCTTATTGAACTCACATTACTTTTAATTTACATGGATTACCCAAGTTGACAACAATACTAAGTACAAGAAGTGGTGGCAGCAGCAATTCTCATCTCACAGCCTGCCTTTAATGATACCACTGATATATTTTGGGTCAAGGACCAACAAAATCAAATTTGTATTACAGAAACCTCTTCCTGAAGACAGCGTTGAGAATTGATGGAATAAAAAGAAAGAGCTTAGAAACCAGTTGTAACAGGTACAAATGAAGCATAAAGAAAGCAGGGCAGTTAGAAAGGCATGGTTCAGAGTTAGGAGATGCTGATGAAGAATCATAAATATGATGCCCAGTGAGAGCAGAGAGACAAGAAAATTATGCGATTTCTAAGTTCCTAGTCCAGGTTCATCAAGCAGCCAGTTACGCACCAAGTTAGGAACACTGGAGGAAAAGAAGACACCCACTCACACTGCACAGTAAAGATGACCAGATAATGGGTCACATCACTAGCATAAAATTAAATGGCAGCTTCAAAGGGAAGTTACACAAAAGTAAGATGACTAAGACTGAGTATTGGAGAATATCTACTTTTAGAAGGATGATAAAGAAATTGGCAAAGGAGACAAAGACATTTACCAAAGACGTAAAAAGAAAAGACTAGTAAGGTAGTGTTAAAATCATAGGGGTGGAAGGATTTTTAATGTCAAAATATAGCCAAATAGGAATGAAGTCTGAGAAATGAAGTCTGGTTTTCAGGAGTTCAATGGTGATGTTTTTTGAGCTTAACTGAATGATGAAGTGACGAGACAGAGTTAAAGGAGTAAATTTTGAGAAACCAAAGACAACAAATAAATCTACTAATTCTAGACATTTAATAACAGAAGAGAAATATAGCTGTTAGACAGATTAGCAAGTCAAATGGCAGTAAGCCCCACAAAGCTTCAAAAAGAGAAAAATAACTGCAGATTAAAAACTGAGTAATTGAGAAAGTGAAGACTTAGATGAGAGAACCAGTGAGATAATTAGGAACCCACTGGAAACAAGGGGTGGGGGGAGAAGAACATAAATATTTAGAGGTGACAGTCCTACAAGAAGACGCTTATTCTTGGGGACTTTGTTTTATAGTCAACTGGGACCATCAAGTCACATGTCTAGATCCTGAGCCTGAAAAGATACTAGACTAGATACGTGAAGCATGTGCTAAAAGAAAACAAAAAGACTTCAAAGGTGGGCTGAGTAGGACCAAGAGCCCAAATGAAGTTCTTTTTAAAAAGTAATTTGTAGTGTGCCAAGTTAGTGCACTTACTTAGTTTTTAGAAACAATGCTTTACAGCTGAGAAAGAAAAACAAATAAGGAAGTGGTGGTAGAGGGGGCCTGGAGGTCACCAGTTCTGGGAAGCATCCCTGCAAGGGCTTCCTAAGAATACAGAGGGCACAGATAAGCCAACACCACCCCTCCCAGGGCACGCTAGGATCCTACTCATTGGCTGGGCTTGAACAACAAGGGCTTGTTATATAACTTGAAGCTCAAAAATTACACAATTATGAAAGCATCAAAGAGGAAACGGTGGAGACCAGAGCCTGAGGACAATAAATGCTTCTGGTACATGTTCTGAAAACTCTAGAGCTAGTCTCTGACAGAAACAGAAAATGTCACCCAGAGATAAAAAGTGAACAGGACACAGCGGTCCTCACTATTGATAATGATAGCCCCTTTCTTAAAGTCCAATTTTTCAGACTTACACTGAGAATTTTAAAATACTTTTGTCCACTGTCAATCTTTAAATTTGGTACTGAAGACCATAGAAATAGATTTGAACCAAAACATGAGCTGAATTTTTAAATGATATCTAATGTTTTTTAATAAGAATTTAACAAAGATACTTTCAAAAATACACTTAAAGAACTAGTTTACATTAGAACCAAGTCAAACTATTTTGTGAAAAAAAATGAAAATATACAAAATTTCTTCGACCTTATTTTCAGGAAAAACCTATAGTAGCTTCATGTTCCTAGCATGGGTAGATTAGGATATTCGTTCCCCAGCACCTGTCACATGCTGGGTAAGTGCTCTATCAAGAGCTACAGCCCCAGCTCTAGAATATTCATTCTTAAAGATTATGCTTACCAAGTATTTAGGGACTCCCAGAATGATACATGGTATGTAATATAACCACAACTTTGAAAAATATTCATTCATAAAGAAAAAGGTCTAGAAAAGAGTAGTAATCATTGAAAAGGAGGCAAAGGGTAAGGTTTGGGAGAAGTTTCTGGAATGCTGGCAATGGTGTGTCTTAGCCTAGATGGAAATTATATAGATTCATAACTTATTGAGTTGTACACTTGAAACAGGGATGCATTTCAACATGGCTGTTACACTACAATTAAAAAATTTTTTAAAGAACTGAAAAGAAGCATTATATACCATAAAAGTTTTTTCTACAGTGGTAGAACCATCAATAATCTTTTTCCTTTTTGCTAAATATAATTTCCCAAATTTCACTGTGAGAAAAACATTTAACTTCATTAAATATATAGAAGTAGTATCTTGGAATGAACTGAAAATGTCTACTTTATTAAAGAGAGAAATAATTATATTTCAAAAGGAATATACAGAGTCTGCCAAAAAATGTACACATACTTCAACAAAAGAAAAATAGTATGCTATTTTTTCAACAGATGATGTTACCCTTGTATGGGAAACCCTAGAGGATGTTGTACATCACAGTTATATACCATAGTGCTGGCCCTTAGAGAAGAAATTGAAATGCATGTGCAACAATCTCAATGACCAAGGTCACCCAAGCAGTAGTTCACCATATTAACAAACGTCTGGAAGCTAATGGCCACCACTCTGAGCACCTCTTGTAATTGTAGAGGCCAAAGGCAACTTGTAATATAGTAGTGTCTCAATAAATTTGGTATTGAAATAGTTATACAAGTTTTTCTTTTCCTGACTTGGGTATACATTTTCAGACTCTACATAAAGATATGTGAACCTGCACCTAACTTATAAATACTACACTAAATATCACTGAGCATTCAAAGGAGCAGGACTGACACTGCAGAGCTCAAAGTCAGGAATTCTAAAGATAAATTAATACAGAACTTCCAATTATGTAATGGGTATATTGCAGGTCTAGTATCACAAAACTAAAAACATAAAAGGGTTATTCAATTTAGAAATAATAAGGATAACGGAGAAAAGGGAAAATGCTAAGATTGTACAAATCATGATCAAAGAGAAAAGAAATCAAAGAAAAATTTTCTCAAGTGAAAGAAGACTGGCCTGGTTAACAAGAGGGGGCGTGGAGTATCTCTCAGCAATTATCCTTTAAGAATGACCCCAAGACATTTATTAGTCAAGTTTTAATCCTCTAAAGACATGATCTTACATTCAGTTGAGAAGAAAGGCTGTGTAAGAATGCCTTTCGACCTATTATTTTTCTAGATCTCTAAGAAGGGAGAAGCTAAAAAGAAAAAGCATTATAAATATAAGGACTCAGATAAATCTCTTTAAAGACACAGAATATATTAAGATAGATTGTCGTAAGGTAATGTCAGGAAGGTCCTGCAGCTGCTAACATCAAGAGACAAAAGGCTTTTGAAAGCAGATGGAAAGATCCTAAGAGGTGAAAGGCATTTTCTAAGAGAACAATGTATGAACAAAAGATGAAATTAAAGTAACTTGCATGCAGTAAAACTGACCACATGTTGTGAGAATAAAAGTTATCTGTACTGTATTCATATACAGTATATCAAAAATTACTTAAACCATACTCTACCAATGAAGATCAGTGTGGTAGACGTTAAGTGAATTTTTCACAGCTCCTCTCATCAAGAGCTGGTGTCCACATCCCACTCTTTGGATCCTGACTGGACTCCCAAGTTACTTTGCAAGAAAAGGAATAGTGTATGACCTTAGAGCTTTTGCTCTCACTCTCTTGGGTGCACACAATTGCTAAGTGAAGCCTGGACTGCCCCCTCTACACACACACACACAGAAGCCCAAAGGACAAGGGGCACCACACACCTGAAAGAGGCCATCTAGACCACCACGCCCAATTTAAATCACCAGATAACTGGGACCACCAGAGGGTCCACGTGAGACCAAAAGAACTGCAGGCTCAAACCGCTGACTCACTGAATTGTGAATGAGTAAAACTTACTGTTTTAAGTCTCTAACACGTAAGAGTCTAAGCCATGGATTCGTTAGTTACAGCAATAGAGAAATGATAAAACAAGTGAGTGAAAAATACAAAACTATACTAAAAACTTGATTCCTCTCCTCCCTAGAAAGTTCAATATCTTACTTGGTAATAAGACGTAATTTATGAAAATATAAACAACTTGAACATTTGTGTTAGAATGTATTGTTAGATATTTTGGTGAAAAACCAAATATTGATTGAGATCATCATCTTAGTTTGAAAGAAAAATTTAAAGTCAACAAGAGAATATCAATAAAATTGAGATGAAAAAAAGAGAAAGAGAAACTAAGATAAATTTCCAGAAAGGAAAATATTGCAAGCACAAAATTAAAAATATACGAGAGGTAACTAGATCCTAGAGCTTGGAGTTAGAAAATGTCTTCTTCAAATCTGAAATCTAATAGGTTCCAAGTCATCTACTGGTTTTTATCTTTTAATTTAGAGTATTTACACTATTTATGTTTAACGTAATTCTCAATATGGTTGTATCTAAAGGTTTTCTACACCAAAAATCATGTCATCTGGAGATATTTTTACTTTTCCCCTTTCAATTTAGATGTCTTTAATTTCTTTTTCTTACCTAATTCCTCTGGTGAGGACTGCTGAATGCAAGTGGGAGAAAGCAGATGTTCTTGTTTTATTCCTCATTTTACAGGAAACGTTTTCAGACATTTTCTGTTTATTTTTTTAGTTAGGGCTTAACTATGTAGTTTAGGCTGGCCTTGACCTCATAGTGATCCTCCTGCCTCAGCCTCCCAAGTGATGGGATTATAGGAATGTGTCACCACATTTGGCTGTTTTCAGTCTTTTATCAATGAGTGTAATGTTGGCTGTTGGTTTTTCATATATGGCCTCTATTATGTTGAGGTAACTGATCATTTTTATAATTCTGCTTTACTCAATAAGCAGTTTATTAGTTATATTAGCTTGTTAGTTTACTGTGTGCTAAAAACTTTCCGATGGTTACCAGAAGGTTTACAATATATATTATGAATTTATCATCTACTCTCAAATAACTTTCTATCAGTTTGGAATAAGAACTTTACAATGGTATACTTCCAATCTCTTCTTCATCTCCCCTGTTCTATTGCTGTCACACATTTTACTTTTGCAAATAAATTGTCCCTTAAAGTGGACAAACCTATTTCTAACTGCTAATAGACCCATCTGCATGTCTAACAGGACATATCTTAAATATAGCTCTTAATTGTTCTGTCCCAAAACTCCCCTTTTAGCTCATTAAATTAAACCACTGCCCACCACATCCGCATCTCCTAATCCTAGAAGTAAAACTTGATTCTTCTGTCTCTTTTATAGCCTGTTCCCAATCCGTCAGTAAATTCTACTGTTGTTATCTTCAAAATGCTAGGGTGAGCCATACAAAAGTTCCATCAAATTAATACAGTTCAATATAACATATTCTTAATCTTTCCATCTCTCTACCTTTAGAA
Source organism: Dolichotis patagonum (assembly GCA_004027295.1). Lineage (NCBI taxonomy): Eukaryota > Metazoa > Chordata > Mammalia > Rodentia > Caviidae > Dolichotis > Dolichotis patagonum. The sequence goes on along the minus strand of PVJX010000342.1, from coordinate 94,895 downwards.
CTTGATTTTAACTCACCATTGCCTAGATGATTCAAGAGTCTCCCAGCTGGTCTCCTAGCTTTCAGTCTTATCCATAGTCTATTCTCCCACAGCCTCTGGAATTATTGTTTAATCACAAATCAGATTCTATCATTTTTCTGCTTTAAACCTCCAATGGCTTTGTAATGCAATTATAGGGGAAATCACTGTATGGTCTACAAGGCCCTACACAATTTGGTCCCTGTGTACTTCCTATCACTCTCCCTCTCATTTTCCAGGCTCCAGCCACACTGGCCTTCTTACTGTACCTTAATTATACCAAACTGATTACCATCTCAAGGACCTGGCATTTGCCATTACCTCTGTGACAAATATTCTTTCCTTAGATACTTGGATGGTCAGCTCCATTTTCTTCAATTTCAGCTCAAACTTCATTTTTTTCAGCTGGTGTTTGATAAGCTTTTTAAGCAAGGGTACCCCTTCTCCAACAGTCTCTGTCAAACCACCACAATTCTGAACAGCATTTATTGCTACACGTAATCATCTTATTTGTTTACTTGATAATTAGATTTCCCCCATGGTATGTAAGTTCCATGAGAGTCAAACTCTAGTCTGTTTGATCACTACATTTTCTCAATACCTAGATCAATGCCTATTACAAGCACCTGACATATGTCTGGTCAATAAATATGACAGAATGAGTCAATTGGTGAATGTCATAGGAGCATTAAGAGAAAGTAAGAACACTTGTAGGGCATTAAAAACACATTAAATAATAATTAATAATATGACCTATATAACACACAGCAAAACTTAAAAGAACTAACCTTGAGTAACCCTGAGCTATGAGCTGAACTATGTAACCTCACCAAAATTCACAGGGTGCAACCATAATCCCCACTGTGACTGTATTTGGAGATGGAAGTAGTTAAGATCAAATAAGGTCATAAAGGTAGAGCCCAGATCTCACAAGATTCCCTGTCCTGATGAGGAGAGATAGCAGAGTTCTTTTTCTTCTTCCCCTTTCTCATGTCCAGCACAGAACAACAAAGCTACAAGGCAGCCATCTACACTCCAGGAAGACTGCCTTCACTGAAAACTTCCTGTCAGATTTTGGTCCAGGACTTCTAGCTTCCAGAACCTGAAGATGATTTTCTATTGTTTAAGCAACACAGAATCACTTTTTTCTTATGATAGCTCAAGCACATTAATGTAAGAAAAACATAAAATTTGGTTAACAATCTCAACACTCAATTTTTCAAAATATGACAAGTAAATCAATACTTATTTTTAAAATTCTACTATTGAATACTATAAATCAAGAGGACAAACATTCTTCCATTCTCAAGTACTGTAAACAGCCCTGCTCTGCCTATCGCAGGCCTGTTTATCATTTTCCTCTGTTTCTTCATACTGATGTCACCTGCTCATTTACGTGAGCCTCATTTCCTATGGATCCCTTAAATAGGTCAAATACAATTCTGATTATGAACACTTGAGGCACAATGAGTTTCTCTTTCATAGAACCTGTCACAGTCGTCCATTCATATTCACGATCTAATGATCTGATGTAACTTGGATTACTAAATGCTTCATAAAGTCAGGGGCCATGCTTATTTTTATTACACCCTGAATTCCCCTGCACCTACCACAAGGTCTGCCATATGAAAACATTTCGTTAAAAGAATAAATCAATGAGAGGAAGTACTCGATCCAAAACTTCCCAGTGCTAAAACTGTGTTCATTATGAATGAACTCAGCAGATTTCTGGGACATCTGAGCTACACATTGCGCCCCTGGACCTGCTGCTTATTTACAATTCAAAGACTCCTGCTTCTCCACCTCTAGCTGCTCTCAACACCATCTACCTCCTGAGTACAAATGGAATTTGGTTATCCAACTGGAAGAGATAGACAGCAATTGCCAGGCTATAAACAAAATGTATGATCTCACAATAAAAACTTTTTTATTCCTCAAGGATAGGTGTCATTGATAAATTCTGTTTGAAAAGTTCCTTTTAATAAGGTGAGTCTACAGAGGATTTAGAAAATTCTTGGCATTCTCCAAATTGGAAAACAAAGGAAATGGAGTAGCCTCAGATACCACACATCCTTGTCTGGGTCTCACAAAGCAGAGATAATGAAAATATATGCAAATGAATGCTTAATGTATATTTAGACAGGATCCTTTCCTCGATATTGCTATGTATCAATGGGAACATGACAACTTTTTAAAACTAGGATAGAATACGAGGTATAATTATCTCATCAGTGCCTTATCAGTCAATAATATTATACAGTGTTTCTGACTTAAATTTACCATTTCTCAAAGTAAAACAGCTTTTTTAAAAAAACCTGAAGATTACAGTGTAAAACATTTACTCTCAATTCCTTGAGAGAACAAAAGAGGGAAAATAAAAAGTTGATTCATTAAAACAGAAATTCAATTTTCTCCTACTCAGTCTCCATCTGAAGCTTCCCACTGGACATAGAGTATGCAGATGAAGGCGACAGTCCAGAGGCAAATGGCCTGCCTGTGTTCTCAGCTGCTTAGTGCTGAGTGTAGGACCACATGTTCCTGACTCCCACCAACTCCTGGGGACAGATCTCCCACATTCCATCTTTCTCTTTTCACTCTACCTACTGGGAGAGACATCCTCCGAGCCACCAACATGTCAGACAATAACACTTCTTAGGAAGGTTCCTTTTCCTTTCAAAGAGGTCAATCTTTTAAGAGGTGTTTTCTGGATATCTTTTATTCCCCAGTATTGCATTGCTCAAGTACTATAGTTTATATAACAAAGGAGGTCAGATGAATTAAGCAAGTGTGCCTAGTGCTACCAATAGGCAACAATTTTATTCACAAAAGTAACACATCCCACATGCGGAGCTATTTCTGAACTGTATGGGTAAGGAAATAAAACCCCCAAAAAACAAAAAAACCCACAAGGTTGAACCCATTACCTGACTGGGGCTCTGCAGACTAAAATCTAAGCCACAAGTAAACTCTGTATGATGCTCCACTGTTTCAAGAAGAGGGTTAGACTTTGAAAAGTTCCAGAATCTGTAAAGGTAAACAAAAAGAAATAATTTAAGTGCTAAAACTTCTAATGCATTATGAAAAAATAGGTATTTGTCATAGAAAACACTTTTATCAAAACAAGCTCAACAAATTTATAAATGCAGAGCCACTACTGATCTACATAAAAATCTAATAAGGAAAAACATGTACTCTGTTCTATTAGATAAAAAAACAAAACAGAATTATTAATCAATCTACCCTTGTAAAAGGTTACTGTATTCTCATTCAGCCAACTTGTAGGGTGGAATCTTAACAAGTTTCTGTTTAGAAAAAAAATTATACTGTACAAGGACATTTGAGATGAGAGACTGTGCTTTTGTAGTAGTTTCTAAACACATTCATGTCTATAAAACAACAATATTTGATTGGGTGAACTAACATTTTATGATTTTAAATTCTACTTCATTTCTCAACAAGAGATATAAAAGATCTTAAGTTTAATTTACATTTCAACAGCAATTCAAATTCTTTAACATAAATTTGTTCTCTTGTTAAACTGTGTAATTCTGAAACTATCATTTTTTATTCTGAAGCACAGCCTTTCTTATAGATACCACATCAGAAGTAATTTCCAGAGTTAAAACAACCAGGAATGTGTTTTTCTGGGCCAATATTATGTATTCTACTCCTCCTCTACAGACTGGGAGTGATATTTACCATAATACAGCTCTGATTTCTAGTGTTCCAAGTAGAATCTGCCCAATTTTCAATACACAAAATAGTACTTTAGCTTTCTAAAGCTTTATTTGCTCATCATCATTTTTATTTGACTCTAAATATACTATAAAATTGGCACATTGTGAATCGTAGAGTCATACCCTTATTCAGCTTCTCTAATGATCTACAACACAAAACACACTGAAGGCTGGGCAGATCTCTTTGAAAGAGGGTAAATACACAGAACCAACAGTCACAGTTTGTTTAACTTGGTGATATTATTTCCCTAATAAATGCAGCATTGGCTCTATTAAGTCTTGAAAAGAATTGTTGCTATGGATAGGCCACTATGTAGGTATCAGAAAGTCATTGTATAAATAGTTCAGTGACTATCAGATTACTGAAATCTATAGAATCCTCAGGGAGAATAATTTTACTTTTGAAAATTTGCTTATTCAAACAAATGAAGGACTCAGAAATGCTAATGGTGGTCTCTTGATGTTTTTGCATATTCGTTTTTTAGGTCCAGACAGTGAACTGCATTGAAATCAAATTTTCTGGACCATGATAATGTTTAAGCAAAAGTAAACATAATTGTATAATTTCATTCATAAAACCTGGTTATGTACTGATTTGTATTATTTGAAACCATAATCAAATCATTTTGCATATATCCACTATGTTCCAAAAAAATGCCTACTGATTTTTAAAATACATGGTTAATATGGCAAAAAATGGAATAAATGAAAATTAAAACTAGAAAAAGCAAGTTAGAACCTTCAGTGAGATTGGTAAATAAAAACATATAACATGAAGTCATGCATGCTTGACAGGAGAACCCCAAGATGCTTTCTAGCAGCCAAGGGGAAAAATGCACCATCAGGCTCCAAACTCGGTCATCTCCAACCACATTCCTCCTGAACACGCAGAAGGAAATATTCCCTAGGGGTTTATAGACAAGAAACCCTATGCTTGTGTAATGAAGAATGTCTTTAGCATTTCTAAGTAAATATAGAGATATTGTGTCACCTGCTGCCACTTGTCAATTAATGGCATCATCTCAAAGGGCAGTTTAGTAGAATCATCAATGAGAATGCCAGTTTCATGTATTCATTTAGTTCTCTGACTTCAGGTAGGACTTTGACATATTTCAGAAAAAGTAAATTTTTAGGCAAACCATAAGAATTGGTTTCTTGGGGCCAGGGATTTAGCTCAGCAGCATAAGCGCCAGACTAGCAAGCACAAGCTCGTGAGTTCGATCTCCACTACCCTAAAAAAGGAATTGGTTTCTTTCAGTAGAACTTTTTAGGGATAACAGACAGCAACAGGGTCATAGAATGCCTTTTCTGTTATTGTTGATTCGAGCCAAGTAAGGAAAAGCCCCACTGAGAACAAGACAACAACGTCCCCAGAAAATTCAGATGCCTAACAAGGACGGATGGGTAAAGCTATCCAACCTCAATCCCACAGTTTGATGAAGGAAGTCATCCATGCTGGAGGCCAAGATACTCAGCACAATACTCTGGATTTGCTTTATACAAAGCTAAATGTGCCATCAAGGCCTCACAGAGTTCTACATCTCAGAGTCATCATCACCATCTTAACCTGTGAGTAAGTTTGAGTATATCCACATTCTGCAAAAACAATTCATCAACAAAATACATGCTAAAGTTTTGAGGAGTCTGTTTGGTGGATTAGTGATTAGTCTAGTGATTAACAAAAAAGCACTACTGGCTGTCTTACCACTTTAGAGTTCAGATAGAAATGATGCAATATCTGATGTATATATTTTAGTACAAAAATTATGAGGTTCATTTCCAACAGAACGCCTACTAGGTACCTAGACCAATATTCTAAAAACAATGAAAAATCTTAGATAAAACCTAAAAACAATCATAATCACAATCACAGAAATGTCAAAAAAAAATCATGAGTTTTACTCAGGTAAAAACTAAGTGAAGACTAGAATCCAGAGCAGCAAATTGAATAGAGAAGCCAGCCTTTGCCTTGAGAGGATCTGCTACACATGGAGAATTGAAGCTTCGATTTTCTTAAACTTAAGGGGACCCAGGATGCAGGAAAGTCAGAAACATACATGTTAATATATATAATTTAAAAGGAATTTTTAGTACATTAAAATATCCTTAAAATATTATCAAAAATCATTAAACACATGGTAAAATTCAATCATAGCTACTCCGGAGGCTGAGGCAGAAAGATCACAAGTCTGAGACTAGCCTGGGCAACACAGTGAGCCTGTCTCAAAATAAAAATTAAAAAAGGCTGAGGATGTAGCTGAGTGGCAGAGAGACCCAGTTTCAATTCCCAGTCCCAGACCAAAAGAAAAAAGGGAAAGTAGATTACACAAGGTAAAACAGGTTGCGAAAACCAAAAGCTAGGAGACATACTGATACAACATAATTTATTTTTAGTCAGAAATGGCTTTTTAATAACAAAAGAAATAATTTCCTTCCTTATTCTCATTCCTTAATTGCACCCCTTATTAACAGTTTGATCTGTATAATTCCAGATGTATCCACTTGTCTCAACTCCCTTCCCACTAAGAAAGGGTGAGGGGAGTGGGTGTTGCTGCAGGTTTTCTCACACTTGCAATAAAGGAAGTGATGGAAATCTCTCCTTGCACCTTCTCCTGGCCTCCAGGATCCCTTCAAGGATATATATCTGAGGGCCTCCATCACTCAAGTAAAATGAGCTCCTTTTAATGGAAGAAGTCAGACTGCACATATCATCAAGTAGGCAAATAAGGCACATTATTTTTAAGTGAAATGTTTGTTTGGGCCCAGTGTATGTACTGCTTGGTGCCTTTTTGTCTCTTTGTTGATGAAATCAGACTATTTAAGCTCTCTCATGGGAAGTAAATATATTGGACAGGCTTCCCGTGATTAAAAATATGACAGAACTATAGGAACATTTTTCACTGAAATTACGGACAGTAATACAATGTCTTGGTTGCGTTACTTTCACCTTCTGACTCCACAATTCTTTAATATAACAAATATACATCATCATGATAAATAAAACATCAAAGCCATTTCAGAAATTAAGCTAGTACTTTCTACTTTACTAAAATGTAACATGAAATCTGTATATCAACAGTTTTAAATTTAGCATAAAATTTAAAATATTTTAAGTTTTTCCCTTTTATTCTCAACTTATGAGTTAGTGATTCTTTGTAATTCTTTGCTAACTACAAGAAAAAGAAGGGAAGTGTTCCAGTTAGTTTTTAATGTATATTAATTTTAGTTGTGGTATTATATTTCTAAGTAAATTGCACCATTATAATCCACTGCATTTGTACTGCTTCAGTCTAGTAACCTCTATAGCAATAGGCAAAAAGATGTCACAATATTTCTTTTCTCTTCATTTGATTGCTCATTAACAATTTATGAATCTTACTACATGCCAGGTACTCTGTGAAGCACAATAAGCAGGACAGAAACAGGTTTAGCCTTTCTGAAGCTCACAGTTCAATGGAATAGACATTTAAAAAGGAAAATCACCAATATGGCTTTTTCATTGCTGAGACACAACAGTTGACACACACAAATAAGAGGAAGTTCAATTTGTTCGAGGCTTCAGTCTATGGCTGGCTCCAAGGCAGAGACATCACGGGCAAGAGGTGTGACAGAGCAAAACTGCTTAGTTCATGGTGGCTAGGAAGCAGACCAGGGGAAGAGTGTGAGAGCCCAAGCAGATAGGATCAGACATAGACTCCAAGGCCTCTCCTCCATGACCTACCCAGACAAACTAAAAGTGTGCTTCAACAATCCTTGGGTATTGTCTCAAAGCCAATCAAGTTGAAACTCCACCCTAACCACAACAGAGCTGAGAGTATAACTCGTTTGTACAGTACATGCTAGCATCCTTAAGGCCCTCAGTTCAATCCCCCGCACCACAAAAACTAAAAACAAAATTAAAAATCACCAAAACACACATGTAATTACAATTGATGTGTCCTAAAAGAAAACAAAGGATGGAGGAGCCTGCACAAAGAAGCAATTCGCCCGCCCTCTTGGTAAGCGCCTTCCTCCGGCGTGAGCCAGGAGGAGACCCAGTAGTGTCTCTTGAGCCTACTCGAATCAAACATCCCAAACTCCACCCCCCGACCCCCGTTAGCAACCGGGGACAGAGGTCTGGGCATGTCTTGGCAGGATGACTGTATGCAACATAGCAAATATGGGGGGTCTCCTCTATCTTCTCTTTGAAAGCAAGTGTTGTTTTCAGTTTTGTTTCATTATGATTATTTGCTTTACTCTATTCAATATTCTCTTTTGATTGATTTTATAATGTTCTGTCTTTGGTTTGATTTTGCTATACTTAATTGACTAGACAACTATTGTGAAGATAATGAGATATACTATGGTATCTATTACTGTTATCCCAGTAACCTGCTGTGAAGTTCTGTACCAAATTCACTGCACTGTCTCAATTGGCTTTGTTCTGTCTTGTTCTGTTGTATTTCTACTACCTTTAAAATAAAAAATAATAAAAAAAATTTAAAAAAAAAGAAAACACAGGATGATGTAAGAATGACATGAAGAAGTGACCCTGATCTGAGACCTGAGGGCTAGAGTTTACTAGGTGGAAAACAGAAGTACAATTCAGTCCTGTTCAGTAAGAAGCCCGGCAATGGATGACAGGGGACTGGAGCAGGAAAAGGGAGGACTGTCACAGGAGAGAGGCAGACCAGATGACATTCTTTGGTAGGCCATTAAGAAAGTTTGGGATTTCCTCTTAAGTGGCAATACATACACACACACACACACACACACACACTCCACTAAAGGGTTTTACACAGCAAATTTATATGGTTAGTTTTGCTTGGTTTTAAAAAAATTTAAGAGTTGGTTGAGGTAGCACACACCTATAATCCCAGCATTTGGGAAGCTGCATCAGGCAGATTGTGAGTTTAAGGCCAGACTGGGTTAAATAGCAACTTCAAAGCCAGCTTGGGGTTCCCATATGCCCAATCAGTTTCCCATATTACTAACACCCTTCCTTATTATGGTCAGCTTGGCCTTTCTAGGTGGCTCCAGTCACTGAAAAGAATGGACCTACTGGCTAAGACTGAGAGAGATCCATGGTCTAGAAAGAGATGACAGAAGTGAGGACTTAGGGTGGTGACAACAATGATAAAGTTGATGGTCTAGAGATATATTTAGGCAGAATAATTAATAGGATTAATGGAACAGAAAAAAAATCAAGACTTATGACCACATTTCTGGCTTTTGTCATAGCACTTACAATACTTCCATGCATTTATTTCTTTATAGATCTAGCTTTGTCTTGATAGGCACTAAGCTCCTTGAATTCAGAGACAGTGTTCTACTCTTCTTTGTATCTCCTGCATATATAAAAGTATCTGACACATTGATACCTAAAGAATGAATGAATGAACTAATAAATAAGCACATTAAGCACAAGAAAAATAACAAGGCCAATTTCACAAAGTAACAAAGTAACTTTTTAGTCACCTATAGACATGGTTCCCAAATGATGAACCAAGAATCAACCTTACCAGATATTAAGAAAATAAAATATTCCTTAGCTCTGCACCTGAAAATTCCAACTGAATAGATCTCAATGAGATTCAGAAAGCTCTCCCCAGGAAAATTGGATGATTAAGCAGCTAGATTTGGGAACTACCATCTAAAGCTATATTTTCCAACCTTATCTCAACTGATATAGATTTAATAAAATCACATTAGAAATAATAGTGAATTCAGCAGGTGAGCAGAAGAAAAAAGCCAATAGGGCAGTGGCTCTCAAATGTGACTATGTGGGGATCAACTGAGACTCTGGGGGAAAAAAATGCATGTGTACGTATGTGTGTATGTATACATACATATATTTGTGTCCCACCCCTAGCAATTCTGTTTGTAACCAATCTAGTGTCTGCATGAGACCTAAGAGGTTCAAATATTCTCCCAGTGATTATAATGTACAGCCAAGATGGAGAACTCTGACCTAGGCGGGGATATTCTCTATGAATTGAATCACTAACTCAAGTCAGGCATTTTCAAATCTAAATTTGTACCCAAATCACCTGGAGAGCTTGTTAACACACTCAGAAAGAATGGACTTGCTGGAGAATTTATGTAAGAAACAGGTTCCCAGTGGTGCTGATGCTGCTAGACCTCAGGACGGCACTTTAAGAACCACTGCCCTAGACAGTTGTTACACTATGGTGCCAGTAGTAAGTGAAGGCAAAACTTTGGGATGAGACAAATATATGAGGCAAAGGATAGGCAAGGCCTTTCACAGAAAAACTAACAGTATTATTTCACTTACTTTAATTCAGCAAATTAGATATAAAAGTTCACTCTCTTCTACACTATTGCTAAAAATAACAAACTATATGACTATTAGCTCTTGCTTCCTACTAATAAGAAAGATGACCCAAGACTGAGCTTTCTGCTTTACTCAGTCTATCCTCAGCAAGAAAGAACTGCACGTTTAGCATTTGACAGTTTCAATAGTGCTTTCTCATTATTTTGTAAAACTGCCTTTTATCATCACAAAAACTTTCAAGGTAGATACAATGGGCATCATCTCATGTCACAGATGAAGAGAGGGTCTTCAAAGAAAGCAAGCAATCCATAGTTATATAGCTAATAAATAGCAGCTCCAAAGCACACCTTCTACTGACATCATGCCAGTACTTTTTCTGATAAAACTTGCTGATATTCATTCTTTCTGTAGGGAATTCAGAATACAGGTGAGCAGGATCTAAGATTCTTCAGGTAGTTTTAATTAACACCCTGAAAGTTCAAATGAACTGTTATGGATTAAAAACTGGTCAACTTAACACCAGCTGAATTAAATCAGCATGGTGCTGCGTGTAGATGGCCCACCTGAGGAAAGTTGCCAGCATAAATAGAGACTTGGAGAAGAGTGAGGCATTGTAGGTTTCTCTTAAGTATTGCTGTTTGAACCATTGGTTCTACTGGAGGAGCTCGTCATGACTAGCTTCCCCGGTGCAAAGTTCAGCCATTATCAATGGAGAAGCTTGGGACCTTGCTGGGAGAGTGGCTGTGGTTCACTTTGGGGGAGTTCTGGTCCTTACATTGAGTATCACTTCCTGGCTCCAGAGTGGAAGATGTGTGCTGCTTAATCTCCAGGAGAAATTCATCACGCTGGCTTTCTGGCATGTACTCCACTGTGCTTATCATCGGAGGAGCTCAGGACCTCCGTGTCGCTGAGGATGGCTGTGGTGCTTTTCAGGACAGCCCTGGTGTTTATTGTGAGTGTGACTTCTTGGCTCCAGCGTAGAACACTCAGTTATCAGCACAGCTCCTTCACCCTGCTGGCACAGACTTTCTAGCTTCCACCACTGACCTTTGGGCCTTCCCAGGGCAGATCCGTAAGAGACTGGCGTGAATCCTTATCATGGGCTCTAGACCTCCAGTTGGACTCCTGGGAGGCACTATCATGGGCTCTAGGTTTTCATCTGGACACATACAGGACATTGCTGTGGAATCCAGGCCCTTGGCTGAATATTCTGTGACTTTAGTGTTGTGGACAGATTTCCTGCATTTTCTTGTGCTTAATTCTGGGTGGCCATTATAAATTCTGTGTCCTGATTCATAGAACATTTCATAAGTCAGAGCTTATGCTAGGACTCCCACTAGTTAGGCAACTTAAACTGAAAGCTAATACCCTAAGGAAATTATGAGCCAGAATAAATCTGAACTTAAATGGCAAGAAGTTTAGGAATCCCTTCGTGCTCCAGTTTTTTTTGTTTGTTTTTTATGTGCACTTATTGCATCCTCTCAGCTGTTCTCTAACTTATATACTGTCCTGCTCCTTTTGTAACCGTAGATTCCCAGTCTTTAGTAAAGGACTCTCTTCCGAGTAAAACACAGGACATCATGAGCTTACTATTTTATTATCTATTTCACTTTTTGAGGGGTTTAAAAATAGCAACTGTAAAAAAAAAAATAGCAACTATAGGTTACCAAATTTAGAAAAAATTTAAAACTTATTTTCATTCACTCAAAAATATTTTTTGAGGATTAGGCCCATTTATATTTGCATGACTGGATTGGTGAGCTATTTGGCTGTTTTTGTAACTTTTAATAACAAAAATTAAGTTTAAATAGAAAACAACTGTTTGCTAAAAGAGGCATATATGTTTCATTTTGAAAAATTGCTGGATAATTTTTAAAAATGACTTTTAGAACACTTAACCACAAACATCCAGAAACTTTACCACATTTACAAACTATCAAGATTAAATATGATAAAATTATAGATTAGCTTCTCTATCAAAATGAATTAATTACATTATTGCAATTAAAACTTCAATCGGATCAATACTTCAGAGGGGTTCATCACAATAAACATTAAGCCCAGGAATTACATACCATAAAGCTTAGAGTGCTTCGACAAATGAAAGAAAACCATTAGGCTGATGGAAGGCTTGCTCTGGGAGTACTTAAGGCTGCAATCTACAGGGATGGGGATGACTTTCTGAAGAATGCCACATTTCAACAAGAGGAGACAAAGGAAAAAGAAAAAAACCTATAGGGTATGATGACTGTTTCCTGGTACATATTGGGGAATCATAAAATATTTTTTGCAATTTCAAATAAGCATTTTACCAAAACAAATAAAATTGGAAGAATCCTGCTCATTAAATACCATCAATATCCCAGTGATAAGAATTAGCTATATACATTTGGACTCTGTCACTAAAATGTGGCCACCCAGAGCAAAAGAGCATTTCACAGAAGTACAGATGGATAATGTCAAGCGAGGTTGCATGAGAATGTCACACCTAAATGCTGCAAATCAATAGAAAAGGGGCTGCCTGTGCTCTGGTCGCTGATTAGCAACATCACATGAAACACATGATGTCCTCATTTCTGTAGCTAAGCACCATGATTAAACCCACAAGGACTGTCAGGCTGCAGAATGTCTGCATCATTCTTTCTGAGCGACTCCTCAGCAACAGACAGACACAGTGATGGGGACAAGGGGGAGGAGTCAAAGATGGAGAGAAAAAAACAGAGCAAACAAAATCATTCTGCTTTTTTCTGGTGTCTGAACATGAAAACTTGAGGAAAAGAGAGACGAAAAGCCTGCAGAAAGAAGAGGAAAAGTTGGAGCAGGCACCAAAGTACTTTCAAATACCTGCTTAGGCCCTGCTGCACTCCTCCTGGGTCCTCTGTGGGACCTATACCCTCAGAAACATTTTCCCTGTTCTACTTCAGCTCACTTAATTGGATCTCTGTTTTATACACCTGCATTTCACATATACACACAAATACACGTGCCCTAAATGATACAGTGGAAAAAGACAAGGCACTCTGCTGAATTTCATTTAGGATGAAAATGGATTAATAATTACTCCCCTTTATTCCTGTATGGTTCATTCCAGGAAGCCAACATCCATATTCCACAACAGGGTTCAACACTGACCTGAAGGGTGAATTATTTACCCTTGAGTTCTCTGAGAACAAAGAAAACTATGACCACCTCCTGGTAGTACTCAGTTGATCTCAATATGTAAAGAGGCTCGCTATACATGCAAATAAATAAGAGGAGGAAAGAGAGGTTTTCTGCTTCCTACCTTCTTTTCAAAAAACTATAATTATGCCAAGTGCAGTGGCACATACTTGCAATACTAGCTACTTGAGAGGTTGAGGCAGGAGGATCACACATTTAAGGCCAGCCTGAGCCAGACCGTGTCTCAAAACCTTTTAAAAACAGGACATAGCTTAGTGATACAGCATTTGCCTAGCATGCAAGAGGCTCCGGGTTTAATCCTCAGTACCAGAGAGAAAAAAGAAACTATAATTGCAGAACTAAGGATTATTTTTTAAAAAATAGCAGCTTCCTATAATGCCCCTCAATCCTCCACCCCAGAAGCATTCACTTTAAATTCTTTCAGTTGTTTCTTCTGGTATTTTGCTCTATATTTCTAAGTAATAAGTTCATAGACTTTATTGTTTTTTCATTTTCAGACATTATCGTTTGATGTCCTACTACAGAAAACAAGGCAAAACAGCATCTACTTAAGAAAATACAACTATATACAAAAAATCCACTGGGTTGCCTTATTGAACCTACAAAACAGAATATTTTTTTAAAAAATTGTAATACAAATTCACTGACAAAATCCGTCAATTTTCTGTTGGAACTAATCAACACAATTCAAAATTCAAAGCAGTAACTTATGGTGCACTAAGCTTACCATTCTTCACTCCTTTTAGATCTATTTACTCATGAGCTTGCATTAGGTTATGAATTAGACACAGATTTTGTTTGATTCTTTATGAAAAATGTTAGTACTAAATAATTCTGAAAATGTTCTGCATGATTATAAATCAAGCTATTGAAAATCAAAAGTCTTGCAGTTCCTTTCTAATTAATGTATGTTGTTTTGCTTTATAGGAAATGATTTTCATTTTTCACTTGTCATTTAATGTACAAAATTGCACTTCGTGGAAAGATCTTTCCAGCACAGCAATAACTGACACAAGAATTTACTAGTTTAAACAAGTCAAGTGGAAAAAAATCTTTTGGGGACACATAAAGAACTAACATATTAACAAACTTCGGAGTTACTGTTTCAAATACCTTAATCCACAGGCATATGAAGCTCACAGAGATTTATAACTATGTTTATATAATCATTGTTGAGGGAAAAATGTTTCTCTATAACCTTAGTTGACAATCAGAATACCAATATAATACATAGGTCCAAGTTTATTAAATAGTATAATTTTCAGTTTAATCAGTACTGACAAAAACAACAGCAAGATTTCTGCTTAGAAAATATTTTCTTTCCAACCAGGACTTTCCACACTAAATTCCCTTTTATTATGACTATTTCAAACATTAAAGTACCAATCACATGAAAATATAATCCTTTCCAAGCTTTTATAGTCAGAGTAACTAAAAGTTAGCATAATTTTTCATATAATTTAAATTCATTTACTTTGCAAACACTTTGCACACCCATGTCCCAAGTACTTGGGACAAAATAATGAAATAGACCATTTCTATCCTATAAGTAAGCAATGTGCTTTACTAATACAAAATGTATTCAGTACTAACATATCCTTACAGAAATTCAGCACATACGGAATGCAAATATTTTCCTTCTTAAAAAGAAAACCAAGGACAGCTACATTGAGATGCTCTCCTAGTGTCAGTAGTGAAGGTTGACAGACCTCTGCAGCAAAGTAAAAACTGTGCTAGGGTTACAAAGACATTTATATTTAAGCTATCTCAAAGGTATAGAATGTGAAACAAATCTTTAAACATTTTAAGAATTCAACTGTGGTTCCTTGCAAATGCTAATAATGTCATATCATTAGCCATAAGATTTCTTATAATTTCATAAAATGATACAGAGGAATTAAAAGCATCTATCTTAAAAGATGAATCATTTGAAGCTGCACAGGAGCTCACATTCAGCCACATTTCTTATCTATTTACTTTGAATGACCTTTTTTGTGGGTAAGGGGGACTAGGTAAAGTTGAAATGAAAGGTTTGTGAGACAGAATACATATTCAGCTATACTATCTGTTTACTTTGGCTGACCTTTTTTTATGGGGAAGGGGAAGAAAGAGAAGTATCTGCCTGTGGAAATCTCTGTGCTAATAAACATAGGGATCAAAAAAGCCCATCAACCACACTGAAGTTAAGACACTGACTATATAAAGGCAGATCCCACGAGAATGGAAGTGACAAAGATAAAAGGTATTTCTGTATCTGCTGCTTTGCTAAGATTCCAAGTTAACTACAATACAATTATAGATCACTTTCTTGCTTATGCAAATAATCCTATTTATCTTTTTAAAAATTAAACATTAAATATCATACAATTAGAAGGCATTAATAAGAAACATTTTCAGCAAAAATTCAAAGAATATAATAAACACCATATACCCTTCATCTCCACCTATTGTTAACATTGTGCCACACTTGTTTTCTTTCTCTCCATATGTACTCATAAAACAATATTTTTGCTAAACCATTTAAAAATATTGCAGTGTACTTGACTGTCTCTGTGATTTTACTAGGTTTTTTAAAAATCAATTTTCATAAGAAATATAAGAACATTTATTTATAGTGATATGGTACTAAATACAAAATTTGGAGGCTATAGATGGGAATGAAAAGGAGAAGGAAACTAAAAATCTATTGTGTGCTAAATATGGGGCAGGCGTTAAGAAAATAGCTTCCTTATATTGCTATCTCATAACTACATTTTATGATGGAAAAAAGAAAGGCTCAGGGAGGTTAACTGACTTTGTAAGAGGTTAAATATAACTAAGTTAAATGAAGTTACATACTAAATAACCAATAATATATTATATATAAATATAAACTGGGCCTCAAGCATAAAGAGATGGTCTGCCTCTCCCATTCTGCCATTATTGTGGGTGCTGATAATAGCCACAAACAGTTACATGGCACTTACTATGTACAGCATGTGCGTATGCTAATTCATCAAACCACCACACCCATTCTACGCTGTATGTTTTTATCTTCTTTTACAGATTAGAAAACTGAGCTATCCAGTTTTAAAGTAACTTTCTTTTTTTTCTCCTTTTTCATAGTAGGGATCGAACTCATGACCTTGTGCTTGCCAGGAGGCACTTACACCACTAAGCTAAATCACTGGCCCTAAAGTAACTTTCTTAAGTTTAAAGTAGAAGACAGTCTGGCTCTACAGCCTGTGATATCTGGGAATATACAAGTCCATAATTACTCCATTGAGTGTGTCTGCTCTTACTCCACATCTGTGTCTGCGATGATACATCTCCCATTACACTGTACCAAAAAAACTGACGGGCTTAGGATTCCCAAGCCTTCATTTCTGTCATTTCCTCAGCAAGACATACTGGTGTCTGTTACAATGCCTGGCAGATAACAGACATTCTGTAAATATGTTTGAATTTTAAAGCACAGCACAGCTATACAATATTGTAACTGACAGTAGTTTAACAATTAAAACACAAGTATTGCTACTATAGGCAAAGAGATGAACATCAGCAAATTGTGGATGACCATAATTTAATCACTGAATTAAATTTGTCTTCATACTTTTCTTACCAAAAAACTCTAAGTCTAAAAAAATTAAGTATTTGGTTTGGTTTTCTACTACAAAGGACCATGGATAAAATATTTTAAAGGCTATAATTTATAAAAGTATTATCAATTTAGCTGTGATGTAATCCCAGCATTCTTTCATTCCTCTGCAGAGGAAAGAGAATTGCAAGTTTGGACAACTTACTAAGTGAAAACCTGTCTCAAAAAACAGAACAAAACAAAAACAAAAACCTGGGGTTGTAGCTTAGTGCAAAGGCCTGGGTAAATTCCCTAATACAGAAAAAAAATATTACAATGAGTTTGAAGAGTGTTAACTTTGTGCTAAATTGAAAACTTTTGCTTTAGCAGTATATAAAAGTTATATTTTTAACTACTTGAGAAATATTTGCTACAAGGTGGAAGACAGGAAATGTAGAAGAAACACAATTTTAGCAGGTTTTACCACTATTTAATTGTTACACATAGCTGGTTTTCTGATTTCTGTTTATGAAATGACCTAGTGGTATAAACCGAAAGAAGCATTCAAAACTCAAATCATGCCTACAAATGACCAGCATATGGCTTGGCAGAAAAAAAGAAGTAATCTAAAACAGAGTACATCAAGAGAATAGATAATATGCTAAAATCCATGATGATAACATTAATAAAAACATAGAATTTACCACTAAACATTCTGAATTTAGTGCAATCTTGAATGAAGTTGAGAAAGTACCAATGTATACAGGTGCTCCTCAACTTATGGTGGGGTTATATCCTGATAAACTCATTGTAAATTTAAAATACCTTAACTTAAAAATGCCTTTAAAATTGAGTGTACATGCCTATGTACACTCAAATTGAGTGGTACATGCCTATAATCCTAACAATCTGGAAAGCTGAGGTAGGAGGATCACAAAGCCAAGCTCAGCCTGGGCAAACTGGTCACTTCATGAGACCCTCTCTCAAAAAAAAAAAATAAATAAAATAAATAAAATAAAATAAAAAATTAAGAGCTGAAGATGGAGCTCAGTGGAAAAAAAAAAAAACCTAGGTTCAATAACAGTATTGAAAAACAAAAAAAGCATTTACTACACAGACCTACTCAACAATCTGGCTTAGCAACACACTGTAGAAGACTAGTTGTTTCCTCTGAAGATCTCAGGGTGATGGGAGCTGTGGCCTTCGGCTCCTGCCTAGCACCAAAAAGTATGGTACGTACTACCTACTGCTAGCCCAGGAAAAGATGAAAATTCCAGGTACAATTTCTGCTGAATTCCTACTAACTTTAAAACAAAACAACAAGTGAACAAAAAAAGCAAACAAAAAACTTAAGTATAATCAGGTTAAGTCAGAAATGATCTATGTTTATATATACTATATTGCTTATCAGCTAAAGGGAGTTCTGGGTTTTTTTTTTTAATACAGGTTGATGTTTTTATTTAACACATTAATAATTTAAAACATAAACTTGTAATTTTAGCTTTTCATTACTTAGTGAAACATAGTAAGTTATTATACAGGTGAAGGGCTTAAAGCTTATTTTATTAGATACAATGTATATCCACATAAAACAGAAACATGAAATTTTCATTTACTAATACTAAAATATTCATGTATCATCAGTTTTAATATAATACCCTTTATATGAACTACTTTAAAATACAAATGTAAAGGTTTAAAAAACTAAACAAAATATAACAATGGAAAACTAAATGTAATTATATTAAACAGCTTATGTTACAAACACTAGTCACCTAGAATCTAGAGGTAATAGCTGTATGCCAAAAATTAAACAGTTTACTGCTGGTCTTATACCTTAAATATGTTTCCTTTCTATTAAAATGATTTTTCTTGCACTGAAAATATCTAACCAATCAAACTTAAAATTCTTCAGAGGATAAATTTAACTCGTATCACAAGGAATAAAAATCTACTAAATATTACTTCTGACTTTTCCAATCAGTGATCACCACACACAAATAAGGAGAGACCAGATTCACATAAGTCATTAGTACAATTAGTCTTATTGCCAACATTGCATTACAAATACACATACATATAATACATACATTCAAAACTAAAACATTTTCAAATGATTTTGTTTTCCTTCTCTTGTATATTTATTTTTCTTTTTAAATAGAAGTCTTTTATAATCCTATATCTGAATATACAACTAGAAGCCTAGTTATACCTAGTACGGAGGTGAATAATATAATGTATGTTAAAGCTCTATTTCTGAAAAATGTTAATAATTATGAAGCAATTTGGCTTAAATTTTTTTATTCCCTATCAGAAAAATATTTACCAATTTTTCAGAAAACAGGAGAATTCCAGGTTTTGGATTTTTCTGAGTAGGGATAATATTCCTATTAATTAAGATAATGACTATGTAAATAAGGAAGACCATCAGAAGGAAGGGAAGAAATAAAGAACTGAGAATGCTATGATACCTGTTTGGACACCTGTTTGCCTGCGTCTAGTATACAGCGAAATGTGTCCTCAAAAGAGGTCAGAGAAAGGGGTGTTGGGAATGAACACTTAGACTTGGTATGTGAAAGATCACTAAGCCAAAGGTAAGCCACAAAATTCAAGCAGTGAAAAGGAGACTCCATGACAAAGCATAGAAAAGATCAGAGAAGGATAAGAAAAACAAAAAGAACTCGAAGTTCCTGAAGAAGGAAGTTTTCAGAAGGAAGGTTTGACAAAGTGTAAAAGACAGCACCAAGGTCCAGCACAAGTGTTGGCAAATGGGCTGGATTTAGTATTACAGAGGTCACTGG
Source organism: Dolichotis patagonum (assembly GCA_004027295.1). NCBI lineage: Eukaryota > Metazoa > Chordata > Mammalia > Rodentia > Caviidae > Dolichotis > Dolichotis patagonum. The sequence goes on along the minus strand of PVJX010000342.1, from coordinate 75,329 downwards.
TAGCTTTGATCAGAGAAATTCAGTGGAGAAGCCTGTGTGAGTTTAAGAGTGATAGAGACAGAGCCATAGGCCTAACCCTATATACTTTCAAAGGGTGTAACATCTCAAAGCTAAAAATTTTAAATAATTTCTTATTGATAAATTTAAAATTAATAAGTTAACATTAGTTGATAAGTTTAGTATTCAGAAACATTTCACTCCTTTTGAGAATAATTTCTAGGCTAGATTTTTTTTTTTTTACTTCTCAAGAATTCCTGTATGAGCATAATGATAGTCAGAAACTCAGTCAATCATAAGTGAGACACTCTGCCAAAGCATTTCAAAAGCAAAAGCATAAAAACTTTTCAATAGAATTAGCTCTACTTAATCAGTGATGTTGATCCATTTCAGAAGTTCAAATGACAGGGAAAGACTTCCAAAGTAGACTATGCTGAGACAGTGAAGGCCCTAAAATGGCCCTGCTGAATCCAAGTTTTGGGGGATGCTACACGCCTGGCTAAGAAGGAAAGAGAAATGGAAGACAGAGTTAAAGGAAAATCAAGATAAAAAGAGAAACTGCAAGCTAAGGAAAAAGTCAACAGAGTTCCAGACTAATGATATAGGAGGGACAGGAGTTCACTTTTTGGAATGAAATCGTGAAAGCAAAGAGTATAAAGGATCAAGAGCACCTGGGCCCAAACAAAGGTGCCAAACGAGGGAGGAAGAATGAAGAGGTACAGATTTAGATAAATTTGCAGGCTTTGATAGAAACGGAGACTTGTGCTTGACTCCAATAATTTTTTTTTTTAAAGAAAGCACATAAGATCTCTTGCTGAAAATGCAGGGAATGGGTTGGGAGGCAGCTTCAGAGCAAAGATAGAGGATATATCTTTTGTAGTCACCTTGTGGATTTATGAGGCTAGATAATACTAATTTCCACAGAGATACTCCTCATTTAACAACTGAGCTCCATTCTTATGACTAAGTCATTAAATGAACTGGTCACCTAATGAGGTATTGTTTATAGTAGGTATATTACAATATTCAGAATAAATAAATGGTTAACGGACACCCAAGCTTTATGATTTTGCTTTTATTTGCATAACTCTTACATACAGTACTGTAATGTATAACAGAACATAAAAATTATAGTGCAATACCATACAAAGTATACTGCACAAAAAGACACTGAGGCTCTATAAACAAGATGTGCCAGCTGTGGTGGTACATGCCATAATCCCACTTACTTGAAAGGCTGAGACAAGAGGATTGCCATGAGTTCAAGACCAGCCTAGTGTACACAGTGAATTCAAGGAAGGCCTAAATTACATAGCCAGTACTTCAGTAGTTCTGCCTCGAAAAAATAAAAACAAAACAAAACAACAACAAAAAAGATGTTCACAACTGTACAAAAAAAGAGATGAGTTTTGAGTATAAAGAAATTCGAGCTCTAAACTATATAGGGTAATTGTTTATTCAAATATATTTTTTGTCTCTTATTTTTAATTCTAATTGTTCTACACACTTACAAATACAGTTCTGATATCTTTGGGAAGCACATTTTAGAACTATGACCTAAACCATCTATTAGTCTGTAGTCTTGCTGAGTTTAGCAAAGCTACAAAGCTAAGGCAAAGTAAGATTGAATCAAAAATTATGATGATTTCTGAACATGATTTGATACCTGTAAGATATAGAGTGGTGCAGTTCATATTCAGTTGTATCAAATATTACTGAGACAAATCTCCATCTATTTAAGTAAGACATTTTCCAACTGTGTGTTCAAGGGTACTTAAGTACATAAGTAAAAGAGGAGTTGTCAGTAAGATAAAGTTACAATTCCAAAAAACAAAGTATGATAATCCCTAGGTCTCCCCCTTTACCTAGAAACGAAACACTAAAATGGATTTGACTGATAGGAGTCAAATCAGAAAGCCCAGTTTAAACTGTGGATACTAAAAACAAGATCATCAGCAGATCAATATCATATTTCAGTTTGTTAAGGTTTCTGGTGAGCAGACACCAGAAAGTTTCTTAAAATCACAGGACTAGATTCTATATCCAGAAAACCCTTTTGATTCCATGAGTGACACTATGTGTTAGACAATAGTCTAAATTTCCACTACATCTTGCTTACCCCATCTGAGGGATCTGACATCCCAAGTCATCTTCTACTGCAGTTCCTGTGACAGATAGGCCGTATGAGGTGGTTTTCTCCTATTGCTCATGGACCATTCCCTGCTTCTTTCCAGTATTAATTCCTTCCTGATGGTATTGTGTTTTTGCTGTGATTTCTTTATATTTATCTCCCTTTACATTTTTATAGACTGAATTATCAGTAAGTCAGTGGCCTTCAAATCATATAGACAGCTCTAACATCCAGCCAGTGATCTAGCTCCATAGTTCCAGTTTGGAAATGCTTAGGGTGTATGATGAGGAAGTGTCAAATGTTTTTTGAGTCTATCATGTTGCCATTTTTTGGCTCTGAAGCTACCAAAACTCTGTAATCATCTCTTACTACTTTATAGAGCCTATTTTAAAACAAAATAAGCAAAACCAAATCTGGCTATAGTATTCTTTTAAATTGAGAGCTGGGAGCCTCAGTGTGATTATATTTCCTACTCTTGTCTGCCTTCTTGTATTGGATCAGTAGAGAAAACTAAGTTAGGGCATGTAATTTCTCTCAAGGCATTATTTTAATATGTTCCATTAATAGTACATTTTATACAAACAAAGTTATATAGTTCTTCCATATAAAATACTGACTCAGAAGTGCAGAGGGGAGATCTGGGTAACTGACACAGTAAGGCCAATGTAAATCCAAAATTCATAGAGTATCCTTACAAAAACCAATACAGAACAAGAACAAATAAACTATACACAAGCCAGCATACCTATACTTCAACATACCTATACTTCAAATTACCTATGAGAACAAATACAAAACAATACCAATGAGCTGTCCCATATCTTCTATAAGCCTTTGTGGATATCAAGCACAGGCTAGGAAACTGGAATGAAACAGAGAGAAAAGGAGCCTGAATCAGATCTAACAACACTGATCTAAAACAACCACTAGCGCTGGGCATTTAGCTCAGTGGCTTAAGCGCCTCCCTGGCAAGCATGAAGTTGTGAGCTCGATCCCTAGTACCAAAAAAACAAACAAAACAGAAAAAAAACCAACCAGTAGAAAGGAAAGTCCATCCCATGAATGAAAACACTGAAAAGGCATAATGTAGACTGGACTATAGATTTAAGGGTATACATGATACAAGGAGGCAAGCTTAGACAGTTAATTCAAGGGAAAAGAAGACTGAAAGGCAGAAAATGTTCATATTATTAGTAAAACAAATACACTATTTTTCAGAAAAGTTGCAAAGATGCAAATGGTATTTCAAAATAAAGTATTTTTAAACCACTGTACCTTACAGTAAAATCATAGGAGCAAGACGCCAGCACTGAAGTATGAAATGGTGAAAACTTAAAAAAAAAAAAAAAGAAAGAAACAAAAACAAAGTTAGCTATAATATGCTACTTCCTATGGCCATCCGATGAACAATACAATAAACTGAAGCTTATTAAGGGATATCACTTAAAATTATGTTTTCCAGAACCCTACATGCTTTGAGACAAAAATCTTTTGGTCTTTTAAGTATCCACTTAGAGGAAAAATATTTTTACATTCTCCAAAGAAAACCATCCCTTGAGCTTTGTAGAGCTCACTTACAATAACTATTTTTAAAACACAGCTATTCTTGAAAAATTAAACACAACTTCTTTTTCTTTTTTTGTGGTGAGGGGGGTACAGGGACTCAAACTCACAATCTCATACTTGCCTGACAGGTACTGTGCTGCTGAGCTACACCCCTAGCCCACAAATTCTTAGTGGCTATCCAAACATGATTCTACAAATAGGAAGGATTTGAATCTGTGATAATATATTTATACAATAATCATAGAATTTACCAATTCTATGAATATATATCTTGAATACTATACTCACATGCACCAAAATAAATGTAAATAATTTTTAAAATAATTTTATATGTATATTGTAGCTAAAAACAAATATTATCAAGGACAAAAACTGCAAATTTAAAGCAAGTAACAAGTTTAATATAAGTAATGAACATACTGTGTAGACTCCCCTTTGCAATTATATTTTTTTGATTTTTTTATCAGCATATTTTTTTTGTGGTGCTGAGGTTTGAACTCAGGGCTTTGAGCATGCAAGGCAAGTATCACTAAGGTACATCAGCAGCCTACCAGCCCTTAACATATATATAGACAGACAGATAGATAGATAGATAGATAGCACTTTGCAGCATGTGTTTTCATTATATCGCCCTATTTCATTCTCAGAACTACTCTAAAACATATATAGAAAATATTTTTTAATTACTAAAAACATACACACACAAGATTGCCATTAAAAAAATAAAGCAGGCTGGGATATAACTCAGTAGTAGAATCCTTGCCTAGTATGTGCATGATTGTGGCTTCAGTCTCCAGCACTGCTATAAATAATCAAATAAATAACAAAATGGGATACTATGTCTCTTATATTGTCTTGCAGCCAATACAATTTAAAATACTAATTTAATGGAAATTAGGAATTTTAAAAATAGGAATAACATAATTATCTTGCTGAAACATCAATAAGGTCAATTTTTGTCTTTAAAGTAAAAAAAGAAGGTTAAAATTGGGAGATGTGACTTAATAAAATGTTTTCCATAATGACTTAGGAGAACTTGCCTAAATAAAAGCTAGAAAACTAACTTAAGTCACTCTATAACCCTGACAAATTTCTTAAGAGTAGCATAGAAAAGTTACCCATCCTCTGCTGTTTACAGAGTGGATAATTTTCTATACCTGACACATTTGGGATCATTCATGTAAGTCATCATGTGATAGAAAAGAATTAATTATCTCTCTATACCAGTTTCAACATAGTAAAGAGACTTTCCACTGACAGAAAATTATGAAGAATATGACACTAACAGTAGACTACTCTAGTTAAAAATAATGTTAAAAGGAATAGCAGATTGAAAATGACAGGATAAGAAAACTATTTTATTTAACCTAAGGTACTGGATGTCTACAATGTCCCAATTCATTCAATAATTATCCAACTCTTTTATCTAATTTTAGTGTTTAATATTTATTATTACTAATCAGGTAACCAACACACACACAAAGACAATAACCCTAAACCCTAAACATCAAAACACTCTTTTATAATATGCTTCAATGGTAATATTTAAATTTCAATTTTTATGGTATAAACAAAAAAGAAACAACAAAAACTTACTTTCACTCTCCTAATAGCATAGGTGTGACCAAGAAGTTCAAACACTGGCTGTCGTACATTCCGTAAGTCCCATCCTCTCAAACTACAATCAACTGCTCCCGTCACCAACAAATTCTGAAAACAATGCACAAGAACATTAAGCCATGATGCCTTTGCCACTAAGCAAAACTAAGCCTTTCCAACTAGAAATAAAATTCTATTTTCTGGTAATGATTTGAGAAGTCATTCCTGAGAAGCTGTATAACAAGTACAGAAAGGAATCAAAACAGACACTGAATAGCCAAAAAATTAATACAATTTAAGAAGAAAGAAACTCAATATGCTTTATGTATGATGGAATACCACACAAAAGAAAAAGGATATAGTTCCAAATAGCACTGAGACTTTTTCAACTTACTTTTATAAGTACAAATGAAATTAAAATATATGACAAATGGGCCAGCTTTCATTTTAAAAGATTTTCAACATCCTCTGAGATTTTACCGGGCACCCAAAAGCAAGAGACCTGCTAATGTAGGACTATTTGAAAAAGTAAAATGTATAAATTAAATTTCTGTATTTTTTCTCAATCATTGTTTCCAACTCTCTTGAGCCTAATCTTAATACAATATTTGATCAGACCTGAGAATCTATGAAAATAATGGTGAGCTTATAGCTAACTGTCAGGTTTTACAAATTTTCTATCTGGAACCTGAGGTGAACTTAAGAGTTCCTGGCTGAATAGGCCAAGTGTTGGGGCCACACTCACATCAACGTGAACAGCAATTCATTATCTGAATATGTTTTAATATAAGCCCACTGAAGGAAAAGTGTCAGTGATTTAAAAACAAAACTTTAACCACAATCAAGTACATCACAGCATCTTTTTAGAATTCAAAGTATAAACATACAGGCCAAAATTTAATTTTCCTATGGGGAAAACTCATTTGTGATGGAAGAAATTGAAAGTCATTTGCATTGATGTTTTTATTTAGCTCAAGTATTATTTCTGAATATGGACTATATTTTATTTCTTTTTCTTTAAAGAATTCTGGCAATATAATATGAGTTTAACTTTCATTAATTATTCTAAAAAATACAAGGGAAAATAAGGGGAAAAAATAAGGTACATATTTTACTTATTTTTCACTTTTAAGAAACCACCTGAGGTATGTCAGTATTTAATACCTACTTAATCCATCCCTAATTCATATGTTTATATGGGTAACTGAAGCTTGGTTAAAAAGTTACATGTAGACACTGCTAAATTATAGAAGCATGAAAATTATGCTTAAAGAGGGAGATGAAACAAAATATTTTAAAACTGATAGACTGTCAAGTTAAAAATCAAATTACAAATAGTTCCGCAGTCGGACTGGCAAAGTGAAAAAGAAATTAGAGCAAAAGATGACACAAAGTGGCAGGGTCAAGAGTGATCAAGAAAAGATATTACAAAGATATTATAAATTATAAAATGGTTCCCTAAAACAAACAAGAAAGGCTGCACTGCTGAACTTTTGAGAATTTCTGTTTCCTATTTTGCCTGTTTTATGAGCACTTAAATCCAATTAATGCTAATGTAGGTCAGTCACAATCATTAGTTAGAAATGAAAGAGACTCAATTTAACTTAAGGGTCCAGGAACAGCACCAAAGTCCACATAAACAAAGATAAATAAAATCTTGAATATTTCAATATTGCACAGCAGCACAAATTGGGTCCACATATTGTACCTCATTGTATTTACACCAGTCACAACTCAAAATTTCTGCTTGATGTGCTGGAATCACAATTCTGACTCCTGCTGCCTTCATATCCCAAATTCTCAGAGTTTGATCACCTGGTTAAAAAAAAGAAGACATCATTAGTTCCCAGGACACCACATGCTCAGTGACCTAATGAGCTCATAATAATAAACCAAGTAAAAATACATTTGACATTAAGAATACTGCCACCTTTGATATACATGTATATGTGTGTATGTATATATGGAAAAAGAATACACCAAAAACTGTATACACACTTCAGCAGTTTGCTGTACTAACAAATGTCTGGAAGCTCATGGCTACTACTCTAAGCATCTCTTGTAATTGTAGAGGTAACTTGTATAAATCTCATGATGTCTCAATAAATTTAGTATTAAAATATTTATGTAAGTTCTTCCTTCCTGATAAATACATTTTTTGTTGAACTCTGTCAATGTGCGCACATACACATACACACACACACGTTTTTAAACCATAATGATTTTTAAGAACTATTATAAATGAAGGACTGTCAGTGGTGGTGCCCACCAATAATGCCAACTACTCAAGAGGGTGAATCAGCATGTTCAGAAGTCACTCCTGTCTCCCCTAATAATAACATGACTAATAGCTAATATTTATTGAGTACTTCCTATGTGTCAGGCACTGTTCTAAGAATTTTATACACATTGATGTTTTTTATAAAATATGACAATAATCATATGAAACAGTGCTAATTGCTATAGCACTTTATAAATGAGGAAATTGAGGCATATGGGAATAAAGCAATAGGACATTAAGCAATGGAACCAGGACCCAGAACCAGAACCCACATAGTCTAAGTTCCCAGCACAAGTACTGTACAACTGTATTAGGCTGTCTCCCATGTTGCCAGGGGCCAAATGCTAGTCAATGCTTGCTGACTCTTGAGAATTTATCTTTTTTCTATGTTACTTTTTTTATAATTAGAGTGAAAATATTTTTTTCTCTCTCACCTAAACACACAGAGAATACCTACTCAGATTTTGCCAGCATTATTTTAGAAATAAAAACTTACTAAACAGGACACAGTTAAAATTTCTATTGTATTTCCAATCCCATTTCTTCCCTGACCCCCTGCTTAGAGGCCATCACAATCATGAATTTGGCATGCATTGCTTTAGTCTATGTTTTTATAACACAGTTACTTCTGCTGTACTTTTATGGATCACAAACATGTACTATTGCTTTGTGTGAGATTTTTTTTTAATGTAAAACACCATCCTGGTACTTTATAAAAGGCTGAAAAACACTTTGATAGATGAAAGTAACTAATATTTTTGGATCTAAGGACAGTAGGGATGAAAGGAATGATGAGCCTAAATGTACCAAGTAGAAATAGTTCTGAACTGGTACAGACTGCAGAGTCGAGTATCTTCAGGGGCCCGAAAAACATTTACTGGCTCCAGGTAGCCACCGGTCAGCTGAATTGGTTTCACAATGCCAAGCAGCTTTGATGAAATGATCTTTCATGACTTTCCCTAGACTTCAGTGTGTACAGCAAGGCAATATGGCTGTCTTATGGCTCATGCACCCAACAATGCCTTCTTCTAGGACCAGCACGTGTCCTCCCTTATCAACAGATTCAAAATGGACCCATGGCTCATCACAGGCTCAGACCACAGCCAAGAGGTCCAAAGGTGGCTATCTGGGATTTTTCAAAACTACAGCTGAAAAAATGTCAATTTGTCTCATACAGAATTTACTAGTTACAACACCCAGGAGCCCCTGGTGGCCATGTATGGAGAAAACTAGTCTGCAGAGTCAAGTCACCAGCCAGGGACAAGTCCAGATGACGGACACAGAATGTGGTTCGGGGAAACTCAAGCACTCTTTTTTTCCAGAGACTACTTTTCATGTCACAACAACTTAGTTCTATCACTTGCAGGCAAAGGAGATACTTATTCTTACAGTATTTTCCCCAATTTGCCATCTCTAAAAAGGCTAAGCCCCAAAGAAACCCATTTGACTCAGCACGAGACTTCCATTAAAGCAAATGAAACACCAAAGTGATGCTCAGAAGCTAAAAACTGGTATCTAATACTAAGTCTGAAACAGTGAAGTCTGCTATAGTTACGATTAAAGAGTACTGTCTGCAGGTCAATAAACTTCATCTCATAATTACCTAATCTGCATATGTAAATCAATATAAAGCACCAACACGTTACAGTGAGTGTGGACTAGGGGATTAAGTAAGTTATTTTAGCACTAATACAGACGAATCACAAAATATAGTGTTGAGCAAAAGAAAGCAGACACAAAGTATAAAATAACAATAGTAACATATGCTATTAGAAAGGAGACATGGTCATGGCAGGGTAATAACTTGAAGTACAGAAGCAGGTCCTGTGGTACAATTTCATTTCTTGACCCTATTCTTGTTACACAGATGTTCTTATTGTGGAAATTCATAAATTGCACAGTTAAGGATACACATCATTTTGTGTATGTATAAAGGATCAAACAATACAACAGAGATCCAGTGGGCGGTTATTCTATTTCTCTGACCATAATATTTTGGTTCTGCAATATCGCATTCAAGCAACAAAATTTTAAAAGCCATAGCTTAAACTACTCCCTCCTGCAATTAATCTGAGTGACACAAAAATGTGAAGACTATTCTGCAGGAACTGAGAATTCCAGTTCTTTGATAGTCATTCCTACTGGACATATTTGATACTGTGTCCTCATCATTCTGGTTCCCAGGTAAGAGACAAATCTTTTAGCCAAATGGTACAATGACTCACTCAACTCTCTCGGGCGTTAGGGTATCTGTATTTATGTTTTTATTCCCTCTAAATCACATCTTCTAAATAACTGTCCTTTGATTGTCAGCCAGACATTTATCAGGGCCCTCTGATGGTACCACAGGCCCACCTGAATTACCAGCTTCTCTTATCAGCTGCAGACCTGCAACTGGCAGAACCAGCAGAATAGGAAGTTCTGGCTGTTGTTATATCTGATTTCAAACTGCAGCAAGAGGAAGCTGGGTAAGAACAATGAGTATAAACAGCCTAAAACTGTGAAGTGAACTGCACGCCAAGAGGGTACTTCTGGGCCTAAATAATTTAATTGAAATGCCAGATGCCTATCAGATGTAATATGACTTTTTCTTATACCATAGTAGAATGAGGTTTGTTTTAACTAGTGGCTGGACCCCACACATTCAGGCCTGGCTATGACTTATGCAATTAAATGGAGTCTATAATAGCAGTAATTTAGTTTCCATGGTTCAAAAGAAAGTTTACTTCATATTAATCTTCTTTATATAAAATACTTGAATAGGAATTTAGAAATATGAATTTTGTACTAGTAGCACTATGGGAAGCTAGACAAAACATAATGTCCTCAAAAACTCTGCTAGAGAAAGTATACCTAGATATATCTATCTAGAAAGTCCTCCCTTTTTTATTTTAACTTAACTACTAATAAGAAGTTTGATTCTAGATTTGCAAACATAGTACAAGATAACCTTAAAGGTGACTAAATTCTTGGAGTAGCCTAAATGGTATATTATCATATACATATTGTCTTAAAATATAAGTTGTTACAAAGAGTTATATAATTAGCCAGGCATGGTGGCACATGCCTGTAATCCCAGCACTCAGAAGGCTGAGGCAGGAGGATCATTGAGAGTTTGAGACCAACCTGGACTACAAAGTGAAGTCAGGGTCAGTCTGAACTGCATAATGAGACCCTGTCTCAAAAAGACAAAAAAAAATTAAAAGTTATATAATTAATTATATGTGTGTCATGGGATTAGACATAAAAATACATCTTGATTCTCCATCATAAAAGTTACCATCAAAAACAAATACTTTACAATCTTGGGTTCCATAATCATAGCTTTGCAGTTGAGATTATTTTTATGTAAAATCATAGTATGTTTTATAGAAAGTCTTTGTTTGTAAGCAAGAAGACAAAGCAAGACAATTATTTTTAAAGACTAATATAACTCACAAAATAGAAAAACACTGAAGAGTGCTCATACCAGGAAACCACTTCTCTGAATTTAACAATGAAATCCCTCGGGGTTTTATAAAAGAGAGATGAATATATCCCAACCAAAACAAAGATTAGCTGAAATAAACTGTTAATTTGGAATCTCAAACAGACCTACTCCACAGACTGGTGCAGTGCATCTCAAATCTGACTGATACCTGACTCAGCTGTACTTTAAAAACACACTTCCCTAGAGGTGTTCTGATTCAGCAAGACAATGATGGAGTCCAGAGTTCTGTTGCTGTTTAAGTTCCACCAATGACTCTGATGACTAACAGGTTTCAGAATCACTGAACCAGCGTGCAACTGTACAAATACATTCCAGATTCTGTTTAGAGCAAGCTACTTTAAACCTTGTTCTCAGATGCTTGGTTTTCAGATCAGTACTAATCATTCTTGCAGCACATATGCAAATGCAAAGGCCATCCTGATGAGCCTCAGATATGCCTGTCTCTCCACATCCCACACCTTTGTCTTCTACCTCTCACCTCCTAACACTTACTTGTTCAGAAATTGGCAGCTTATATACTATTTCCTCATGGAAGTGTCCCTGATCATCCAGCCCTGACAAGCTCAGGAGTCACTGATGTGTTTCCACAGAATTCTGAGCATTCATGTTATAAAAAGAGGTGACACTTCTCAAGTCTACTCTGTGTCACATAGTGTCCCATGTGTACATTAACTCAATCGTAGTCAGAATTGCATGATGTGGATATTATTATCATCCTTATACCAGAAATAATGGAGGGACAGAGGTTAAAAGGCAAGTCACACAGCAGTGGGGAAAGGAGACTTCGATTTGAGGTGGCCCAGCTCCAGACTCCATGCTCCTAACCACTGTACTGTAGTATCTCTCCTTCAAAGAACTGTACACACCTGAGCTTCTGGTGTTTTCCTACTGTCTCTTTCTCCTTGGATTCTAGGCACTAGGAGAACAGAACTGCTTTCTTCCTCACTGAATAACCAGCCCCCAGCAAATGATGGGCATTCAGTAAACACCTGACAAACTGATAATATCCCTCTCAACAAACAAAATAAGCTGAGATATGTTTTCAAAATTCTGATAAGATACTTATACCCATATTTTGTGTAATAACAACTGAGGCTATTTTAACATTTGTCTGTGAAATTCACTGAGCTATATAAAAGAATACATGAAAACAAGACAAACAGAAAATCTGCTAGTTTGTTTCCTACTAATGGATTATACAGCTTAGTAAGCAATGCTCTCCAGTCCTTGGAAACAGCTAAAGTACAATACAAGTCTCAGAACTTACTTTTTACTCTACCACAACTATTTCAATATTTTTGCAGAAGGGCTGGGGAGATAGCTCAGTGGCATGGCACCTGCCTGGGAAACACAAGGTCCTGAGTTTGATTCCCAATACCCAAAAGAAAAAAAAAAGATGTATAAATATTTTTGCAGAATGGAAGAGAAATTTTAAAATTTTTTTCAAATTTATGAAGTAGGCTATTATTTGAAAATCACCATGAAGAAATATTTCAAGAAAATTGCAAATGTCTGATAAATTAACTTTCTAATAGATTTTCAGAAACTCTCAATGGCTTTACTGTGGCCAATTTCATAAGAAAAGTTTTTCAAAGCTTTGTTGTTTTGTTTAAGGAACATATTTCATAGCTTATAATTCCAGTGATTGATCTGATTTATCAACTCTCCTCTGATTTATTTTAAGCCTTAAATGTGTAGCCATCTTAATGAGTACCAGCCTTCTAGAATCTGTTCATCTACTCCTACCTTATCAGGATTCACTCTTTCCATCTCCAGCTCATACAGCTGGGATATAGCCCTCTCTCACTTTCCATTCCTAACTGCAACAGCTAACTTAGGTCTAAGTCAATCAAAACACTAGATCCCTCTTCCCCAGGCACCATAAGTAGTTCAGGATCACCCACATGGATTTAGCAGAACCAGTGAGAGAAAATAAAGCTTCTGTGGAAGTTTAAGAGGGAATCTCTTAGCTTTTCCTATTGGACAGAAACTAGAAAGTAAATAGAGATGTAGCTACTGCCATCTTGCCATCACATGGTACCTGACACTGAAACCAACACAACAGAAGGCAGAGCCCTACATCCAGCTATGCCTCTAAAGCCAGATCTAATTCTAGACTTTTCAAATATATGAGAAATAAAGGGATATTCTTTAATGCACTTTAGTTCAGATTTTTTTACTCTTAAAACTGATATAAGTACTATTAATATTTATAGCATAACACAAGAAAGTAATATAATTCAATATATGATCACTTTTGTGAAAGCAAATGGTCACTGTGTTGATAAAAGAATTTTTATATACTACCCATGCACACCATAAAGACAGTCTAAAAAGTTAAGTGTTGGGCTAGGGATTTAGCTCAGTGGCATAAGTGCCTGCCTTGCAAGCACGCAATCATCAATTCGATCCCTGGTACAAAAAAAAAAAAACCCAGACCAAAAAAAAGTTAAGTGTTGTAACTACACTGCTAACTCTATAGTTACTCTTTTTCTACCCAGTCTTATACACAGAATATTCCATATGCATTATCCAGAGTCAATATTATATTAAACAGTGCCACACAAAGGCCAGTGTAAAAGGAAGAGTTAATGTGTGACTCAGACCAAATAAAAGGCTAATACACATAATTCTGCCTGTTGCTTAAATAAATGCAGCTGCATTGGTTCATTATTCTGTCATTAGATTTTATATTTGGTTGCAGGCATAAAAAACACAATGATTAAAAACAAATGAAGATGGGGTAAGAGTATCTCTTAGGGATGGAATGAGTGCTTAGCAGGCAAAAAGATCATGGACTCAACCCCCAGCAACTCCCCCAAAAAAGAAATGAAAGCAATTTGATAGCTTAAATTATTTAAATTATAATAAAAACAATAGAAAAGTGAAATAATGTTTAAAAATCTATCAGTTCAAGGCATTTTACTTACCTATACTTTTCCAAATATGTAAAATTATACTTATTATTAAATTTAATTCACTGTGAGTACTGCCCTTTAGAGCACTCAGGAGACATGCCTTCACTGTTTCACTGGAAGGGAAGCATGTTTCTGTTCATTTGGAAGGTGTACCTATTCTAAGCACTAATTTGATTTATGGTCTTAAGTGATCCATTGAAACTACAGTAAAGGACATTCCTCCCTCTAAGAAAATTTTCTTTTAGTCAATCTTATTTCCTTACAAAAATTTTCCTTCAATTTCATTCAACAATGGTAAAAATGTAAAAGTGGTAAAATTGTAACTATGCAACTCACAGTTTAATTTTCATTACATTAAAAGTAGAAAAGTTAACTGGGCATGGTGGTGAGGGTCTGTAATCCCAGCACTTGGGAGGATGAGGTAGGAAGTCAGCTGCAAGTTTGAGGTCAGCCTGGGCTACAAAGTGAGTTCAAGGCCAACCTGAACCATATAGTCAAACCCTACCTCAAAAAAAAAAAAAAAAAAGGTAAGAAAGTTGATTAACTCAAGTTACTCACACAGGTTAAAGGGTGCATTAATTCAAATTAGGTATATTAACATTGTTATCAATTACTTATACACTCAGCCTTGTGATTAGCTGGATAACAGAAAGATAAAAATTTCATCCTTAGAAAAGGAAATGTTACTACAAAGCATTTTAACTGGCAAAAAAAGGACTTGATATTTTGGAAATGATTTAATTCAGATTACAGACCAAAAAAGCTAAGACTTAAATAACTTAGAATTTTAAAAAAATAGTAGTATTAGCTTTTTTCTAGAAAATAAGCTATCAATTTTTATTATAGAACAAAATATTTCTTAAATTAACTATGTCTCTAAAGATATCAATATTCACTATAAGGATCTCATAAAAATTCCACAATCTAAATGGATATATCTTTATACAATTTACCTGAAAACTTCCATTTGAGTATCTTTAGCCAACCAAATAATACTTGCAGAATTCAGGTAAATTTGGTTATTCTTAATTTTTTTGAATGAAACATAAGAAAATAAGTGTACTGAAAAGGAGTCTATGACTATACATTTGCTGTGGAAATCATTCAGCACAAGTCAACAACTCACAGTATTGACACAGTTTGTTAGCAAGAAAGGAACACTTATCCTACCTATTACCTGTCTTTGGATGCTGGACAATTAAATGAGAAGATAATACTAGAAACATACTACCTCCTTCTGTAGCTATGGTCTTTTCTCCTCTCTTAAATAAGTAACTGTGTAAAAGAGTTTCCAATTCTTTATCTCCTTTTATGGTTCTCTTAACAGGGTCAGCAACACAGCTTCTACAAAGGACTAGACAATAAATATTTTTGACTTTGAGAGCCATCAGTTCTCTGTAACAGTTTCTGAATTTGCCACTGCTCTGTGAAAGCAGCCATAGATAATATGAAAGTGAACAGACATGGTTACAGAAGCTGTCAATCAATTTAATCTAAGTGCATTAGTTTGCCCACCTGTACTCTATTCTAAAGTTTTGGAGCAATTCCCTTTCGAATTCTCCCTACATATCCACATTGGCTGTCTGTCATCTCTCTTCTGCCCCTTCACCTACCTTCAAATACACTCTTTTATTTAACAAATAAATAAAATAAAAAACAAAGTTTCTATTTAGTTTGTCCTGAGTGCTCTGAATTGCTGTGATGGCTTTAGCCAGTGACACAATATTTATTCTCAAGGCCATACTTCTCAGCTCCAGACTCAATCTGCCACTGATAAGCACACATGTATGGCTCACAGGTTTAGGGCTTTTCTAAAACAAAAAGATCTTCTCTTTCAAATACATTCTTTTTATCAGTTATGATATTACCATCCACAGATTTGTCATTACCAAGAAACTAGGAGTTATTCTTTAGGGGTCAGAATCATTGAAAAAAAAGTACTCTGGGCCTCAGCTAATTCTTGCCAAGCGAGTGAAGAATGAAAAAGTCTTAGGAGCACAAAAGCCCAGTAAGACACTCCCATTTTCTCGGAATCTAGGGTACACAGTGCCACCTAATGGAAGAAACAAAGCCACTCTTCAGTATTTTTGGTAATTTCAGAATTATTTACCTGAGGCTGAAGCAAAACAACCAGGGATATGGGGAGACCAGATTGTGCTATAAATGACACTCTCATGGCCTCTAAAGGTGCACAGAGACTGTCCAACAGTTGGATCCCACTACAAATAAATGAACAGATCAGTCACCAGATGTAAATTCAAGTATGTGCTTTTATATATACTATTTATTTACATATAGATACACATAGATACTATATAGACGTACTTTTTAGGATCTATTTTTAAATAAAGCAAGGTGGTACTTAAGGGACCAAAGCAATCAATACTAAGCTAATTTTTAGTTCATAGCCCAAAGACTAGAAAATGTTAAATTCTAATTTATGTTTTCATGTATTATTTGGAGAAATTAACTGTTTAGTTTTAAAGCTACAGAAGGGTACTTTGGAAAAGAATAAAACTCAGTAGAAGCTCTGGAGAAAGGAATATTTATTTTCAAATTTCAGTAATGCTGACATACCACTTTGACAGTCTGATCCCATGAGCCAGACACCACAAGCTGTTCACCTCTGGTTTGGCTCCAATCAACACTATACACCTAAAAACATTTTCAAGGATTTAGAAAGCAAAATAGTGTCAAGTTCAACATTACATTTCATCTCTTTATAACAGTGACAGCCTGCTAGAACAACTAATTTACTTTATGGAAACATCAAATAAACTCCCATCCATCTCAACATTATGTCTGAGAAATGGAAAGGTGATCTTGTCCATTCCACCATGCCTACTCCTTGTAGATAAGACTCTATCTGATTTAATATAATTCTACAGATTATTTTCAAACCTTCTTCCCTAAAACAAATTATAACTGTTTTTAAACCTATCACCAAATCACTATTTGAAGCACTGTGACGAAATGTCAAAGCAGATTAAAAAGTCAGTATCTCAAAAAACCTAGCCTTATCAATGTTTATCAGAAAGCATTACAATTCAATTAATATCCCTCTCTAGCCTCTCTTACCAAAACTTTAGAGGAAATAGGGGATCCTTTCAGATATCTTAATAGACAACTTTAGTTATCTAATGCTGCTACTCTAATATATGCTTTGCTGTTCTCAGTGAATCATTTCAAATGAGCTATTTGAAACTTACGGAAATATTTTTAATTCTGTCATTTTACAACACATTATACATAGACCATTACTATAAGTTACACGATGTGATTGAAACATAAGGTGATTATTTAAAGTTTGTTTTCTAACTTTTGTTGCACTACAAGACTCACTGCCATTAGCCTCTCTTAAAATACTCGCCTGGCTTTGAACACATTTATCATTGTGCTTGCCAAGTTCTGAAGCAGTTCTGGAAGTCCTCTGTCATGTCTTTAGTCACACTGTCACAGCTGCCCAGATTTTCTGAATCACTTCAAAACATTTACTGTTCATGGTCATTTTGACTTTGGGGAAGTCAGAAGTCCTATGACACCACATCCATTTGGTAAAGTTGATGAGGACACACTGTAATGTTTTTGTGAGCCTGCCTTTCTATTGGATGGCAGTCAGCAGCAGCATTCAATGTATTTTTGATCACACCTCATAAAAACATTCATGAAAGCAGATTTACATAGCTGTTTCAGAAAGTGGCAAATAGCCAGGCATGGTAGCACATATGCCTCTAATCCCAGCACTCGAGAGGTTGAGGCAAAAGGACTGCTGTGAGTTTGAGGGCATCCTGGACTACAGAATGAGACCCTGTCTCCAGAAAAAAAAGAAAGTGGCAAGAACTGTGGAAAAGTATGTTTAAAGTGGGAATAAGATTTTGAGGGGATTAATGACAATGGGTCTTTTACTGTAGTACACTCCTTTAAACATTCACTGCATGTTTATTCTGTCACCCTTTATGTGTGGGTTTACTATGGCTTAACTAAGGGTTACTTGCTCTCTGCTACCCAGTGCTATGCTGAGCCAAGTTAGAGTCCAAGAGAAAAATCAGTAATACTGATACTTTATTTATTTAAAATTCTGATGTTCTGTCATTTGAGTGTCAAATCTAAAAAAGTCAAACTTAGAGAGACAGCATAGATGGGTAACTGTCAGGAGCTTGCAGTGGGAGGAGAGTGAGATGTTGGCCATGAGGACAAATTTTCAATTAACAGTCCTAGTATAGCACAATAACTATAGTTACTGACTATGCACTGAATAACTGAAATTTGCTGAGAGTTGACCTTAAATGTTCTCACCACACACACACAAATAATACCTATGTCAGTGATGAATACATTAATTAGTTTAATTACAGGAATCACTACTCAAGGTATACTTACATCAAGAAACTACCCTGTCCACTTTAACTATATAAAATTTTAAACTGGTTAATTATAATTCGATACAGCTAGAATTTTTAAAAAATAAAATTATTAAATTTTCCAGAAAAAAAGTGAAAAAGGAAATTTTATACTTTGTTCACCATAGATCTTTTACACTAACTGTTACTTTAAAAATACTGCATTAAAAAAAATCTTGATTACAAAAAAACATCTTGATTACAAAATTAGAGAGCTTTTATATAGCCAAGGGAATGCCTCACAGGCTCCAACCCTTCTCCTAGTCCTCCTACTGCCCTCTTCATGTGCAAAAAAAGAGTGGCTAGAATCATTAAAGAATCACAACCTAGCCAGCAGCAGAGATCAGATCATGAAGTACATAGACGAGGGAAAAAAGTGCTGGACAATCTGTTAGTTAAGAATGGAAAAAACAGGGCCAGGGGTTTGGCTCAGCGGCACAAGCGCCTGTCTGGCAAGTGTGAGGTCGTGAGTTTGATCCCCAGTACCAAAAAAAAAAAAAAAAAAAAAAAAAGACAATGGCAGTATGGGCCAAGGATATTAGCTCAGCAGCATAAGCACCTGCCTGGCATGCGCAGGGTCATGAGTTCGGTCCCCAGGAAAAAAAAGAATGGAAAAAACATAGGTTTGAAAACAATCACTGAAGATCTTGGGAGCTAAAGAATTTGATTTCATCCTCTTAGCCTCTAAATTTGTTCCACAAAGGCCTTATACCAAATAGTAAATTTCTTCTATAAAGGGTCACATGTTAAGTATTTTAGACTTTGTAGGCCAACAAGCATTGTCACAAATACTAAACTCAAGACTTGTAGCAAATAAGAGCAGCCTTAGTCAATGGGTACAGCTGTGTTACAACAAAACTTTAACTACAAATCAAACACTGTGCCAGGTTCGCCCCTGGCCCACAAGACGGAGTTTATCAACTCCCACTCTAGGTTGATATGAACAGTCAAAAGTAACAATAATATACTTTAGTAACCACAAAACTTTATTAATATTCAAGAGGCTGAGACAGGAGAATCACAGGGTTGAGGCCAGTGAGAAACTAGTGAGAAGCCATCTCAAAATAAAAATAAAAATAAAAATAAAAGGCCCTGGGGATGTAGCTTAGTGCTCTCTGGGTTCAATGCTCAGTACTGAAAACAGAACCAAAAAAAAATCTTTATTGAAGATTGTGTGTCAGATGTTCTCATTAAAACTTAATATAGTTTATCTCACGTAATGTTCATTTCTATGATGAAAATACTTCCATAGCAAGGCCCAGATAGGTTAAGTACTTGTCCAAGTTCCCAGGGCTAATTAGGCGCAGAACTGAAATCTGAACCTACGCAGCCCAGCTGCAGAGCCTCCTCTAATTGCCATGCCAGACTGTCTGGTACACAGAAAGCTGCTTGAAGGCACTGTTAAGTCAGAGCTTCCAGGTCTCATGGGACTCTTAATATCAGAGACATAAAGCCCTGACCTTGCTGGCATCACCTTTCACAGGAGCTACACTGGCCTACACTAATTCCACTTTCATGAATTATCCATATCCAAGAGCACAAAGTCCCTGTCCACTCGTAAATCCCCCCTCACCCTTCAAGATTTGTCCCCAGTACAGCCTTTATGGAATAAGCCTCCCCTGGTGAGCACCTGAGTCAATCAAATGGTCCCTTCTGTGCTTCCATCTCAGCCGCACCTACTTCTAATCCAGCATTCACACATTTTACTAAAGGTAATGTTAAATAACTGCCATACTCACTGGATATTGGAGACCTCCCCTCAAGAGCTAAAGCATTGAGTTTTAAGTACATGTAAGCTTATCACAATGAAAACAGGCACTCGATAATTGTTGGGTAAAATATTGTAACCAATGAAATTTACCTTCACAACCTGCACCATTGCTAAGTACTATTAACTGAAGACTTAACTCTTCAAGCTTAGACTCTGCTGCTGCCACATACTTCCATTATGACGCCAGAGTGGAAACCTGACTCCTCTTCTCAACAGTGCTGGGCCTCCATCAGCTGCGAGAACCCAGCCACCAGAGAACAAACGTGAGGTAAAAGAACTTGGCTGATGACAGTGGTTGTTAGCTGCTGTCCTGTTTTTCATGCAACAAGCATTAAGTCCATATAATAAAGCTAAGGATAGGACAGACACAGTGGTGAGGTTTAAAAATGGGATAATAAAATAAGAGACAACTCCATCAATCAATATTTTGTTTTATTGTGTTTAAAATACTAAGGTATTTTAATCAAAGAACAACTATAGGGCTGGGGATTTAGCTCAGCTGCATAAGCATCTGCCTCGCAAGCATGAGGTCGTGAGTTCAATCCCCGGTAACCACCACCACCAAAAAAAAGAATAGCTACAGACATAAGTGCAATAGGGATGCTGTGCTGGAAAATTCAGCTTGATACCCAGAAGAGATTATTCAAGCAGGGCCTTGAGGACTGGCTAGAAGATCATCAGACAGAAAGCAGAGGTGAAACAGTAACCAGAGACACCCCAGAGACACCAAGTGGGGCATACAGTCCCCTCACTTTAGGGCTAGAACACTGTAAGATAATATAAAGGTTCTGTGCAACTATAGTGATAATGCCATTAGCAAAAATGGAAAAGGAGAGGGAGATAATGTGTAATGTATATATACTGATTTTGAAGTGTAGAAATAGCTAATATGAACAGCATTTGAGCTCAAGCTCTGAAAAAAGTACACAGTCACAGTGACGTTTGGGAAGACAGCTGAAAAGAGAAGACTGGATTCCACTATCCCAGCCTCAAGCCAATTCACTCACCTAGTCAGCAAACATTTACTAAGCACCTACTGTGTACAAGACAAGGAGAGGACAGTTACAATATTAGACAAGATCTGCCCTCATGGATCTTGTATTTTAGCAGAAGAAGATATCTATAAATAAATGTGTTACTTCAAATTGTGATTTTTTTAAAGCTACAAAAAATAAAGCAGAGTAAGGAGGCCAGAGCATGGTGTGATTTCTCAATAAAATGACCAGCAAAGACCTCTCTTAGCAGAGATTTGAGTGTGATACAAGACTAGAGTGCTGACCTGAAAGGAACTGCTTCAGGCAGAGTGAGTGGGAAAGAGTGGAAGCAGGAAACAGCTTACCATATCTGTGGAAAAGCAAGGACAAAGACTTACAAGATAACATCCTGACGGGTCATGGTTAAGAGTTTGTCCAGTCTTTCTGAAGAGACCACAACCATCAACCCATCCTTCTAACTGTTTTTCCCACAGATTCCTGTTCACTTCTAATCATTATCCATACTGTAAAAAATAACATAACTAGATTAATGTACCAAGTCTTTCAATGGCTTCATATTATGTGGCTCCTGCAGCTTATCATCTTCACTCAGCATTATGTGATTCATCCATGCTGATTTCTATTACCCAAAGGTCAAAATTATGTAAAATTATACAGTACATGGTTTAAGAATATATCCATATATGGCAAAAGGAAAATATAGACAGAAAATTGAGGACAGTGGTTACTCCTGGGAAGGAGGAAGAATAAAGAGAGGAAAGAGATTAGAAAGGGATAACCAGAGATTCGCAGTTTCTTAAGCTAGATGACAAACACGCAAGTGTTCAATATATCATGTACATATATGTATGAAATATTTCTTAGCAAATTTTTAGAAATGTGCAGTGTCTTCCCACTATGGCCAGTGCTTACTGCACCAGGCCTACAGGCACCACCCTTTGACTTCTAGGGTGCTCTTCGCCTTGCTTCTCACCCAAGTAGCTCATTTCTACTCTTCTTTCATACTAGGATGCCCTCCCTACCCTTCCCAGACATCCTCCTCTCACAGCACTATGCTGACTCTTGGCACTTAGCACATTCTATATGAGGCAACCAACAGCTTTGGCCTCTGTCCCAGAAAGGGTGAGGACTCCAGAAGGCCAAGGTCATGCCTCACTTGTCCATCTTCCATGCTAGGTTGAGTACAGTGCTTTGCACTCAGTAGAGTGAATGAAAATTCTTGGAACAAATAAAGGAACAGAGAAACGAATCTGAGGGGAAAGCACGTTTTAGTCTACTCTTTCTTCTATTCCCTATTCCCAGTTTTCTCCTCCATTCCCAATAAACAGACGTGGCAAATGGTCAATTAAATATAAAAATGAAGACATTTGCACTACCTGATTTTATGTTTTAAAAGCAAGGTCCTCTAAAGGTCTTCTTATGAAATTATTCGTGATAGTGGTAAAGAAAATTTATTGGGAAAATGAAAAAAAACCACTGAAAATATTTTGTGCTGTTATGAAATCTGAACTTCATCAAAATCAGTTTGAGAAGGCAAATTTTAATGAACTAATTCCCAAAGAACTCATTTTTAATCAACTATAAATTAGTGTCTTTTTAAAGTTGTCTATTTAATTTAAAAGTATCAAATAAAAAATATGCCCAGGATTTTCATACTTACCTGTACTGATACAAAGAAAGGGACACTGATTTTAAATTACTGAGTGATAGGGGCTGGGGATTTAGCTCAGCGGCATAAGCGCCTGCCTTGTAAGCAGGCAGTCGTGAGTTCGATCCCTGGTACCGATAAAAAAAAAAAAAAATTACTGAGTGATTAAAAACTAGTACTTCTTTTTTGGGAGGCGGGAAGGGTCCTGGGGATCAAATTCATGACCTCATGCTTACCAGGAGGCAATGTGCCACTGAGCTCTATATCCCCAGCTCTGACTATTTCATTAAATATGAAACTTCAATTATTTAACTCATTATAGAAAATTTAAAACATGTACAAAATCACAGAGAACAGTCCAATAAATCTCCAGGTACCTATTACTCCTTTCCATAGCTATCAACATTTTCCCATCTTGTTTCATCAGTTCTACTGACTGACAGCTAGAATACTTTAACATCAGACCATTTTACTCATTAAGTATTTCAGCAGATAAGCATGTTTTTTTCTTTTAACATTAACTCAAAACCATTTTCACCCCTAACAAGATTAACAATGTCCCCTCAATATTGTCTAGTAGTATATGTTCACATTTCTCTTGTCACAAAAATACCTTTTTTCAGGTTGGTTTATTTTAATCCTATAAGATCCACATTTTGCACTTAGTGTTATGTTTCCTTCTTTTTAAAAATTTTTAAATTTTTAAATTTTGAGACAGGGTCTGAGTTGCCCAGATGGGACTGGAATTTGCAGTCTTCCTGCCTCTGCCTCCCTCAGTGCTGGGATTACAGGCATGCTCCATCATAGCCACATTTTAGTCTCTAAAATAACCTTCCTCCTGCCTCTTTGCTTTTTCTGTTCCCTCTCATATAACATTTCTTTGTTGAAGAAACCAAGTTATTCATCCTGTAGAATTCCCTACATTCTCTATTTGGCTAATTATTTCCTTGTGGTAGTATTTAACATCTTCCTATTTCCTTTAAATTGGAAGTCAGATCTGGAGGCTTAATCAGATTTCAGTTCAATTTTTTTAGCTTCCTATTACATTAGAAGGCATATAATTTCTGACTGACCCACTTTTAGTGATGCAAGATTGTTCAGAGAATGTTTCAATCTTAAATTAATGGTTTTAGCCTCCGCAGATGACCCTCGCCTACAGTCATGATTTCATTAGGAGCTAACTACTGATGATTTTCAAATTCAAATTATTACTTCTGCATATATTAGCTAGGATTGTTATAAAAATTTTAATCAACTTTTGATTACTGCACAATAGAATTCATATAGAAAAGGCAAGATAAGTGCCTTGATTCTACATCAATTTTCAGGATGAAGTGGTTGTCTTATTAATATTTAATGTGATGATTTTATAATCATCATAATTTTATATAAGGAGTGGAAATACATATAAGTGTATATGTGTGCCGTGTTTCAATTCATTATTACCATTCCTCATGATGTTTAAATCACTCCATCTTTGGTCAGTGAGAGCCCCTTTCACGTTGAAATATTTTACATAAACATTGGATGTGTCTTTATCAGCCTCTCAGTGCTTTCTCGCTTTCTGATACAAGAAGTCTTGATCTCATCTTGTACATTTCCCACAAAGCCCTGGAATAGATGATTTCTCCAAAGATCACTGTTCTTTTTGGAAAGAAATGGTATCCAGGTATTGTTTGTTTGTTTGCTTGCTTTTGTTTTATTGTATGAAGAATCGAACTTAGGACCTTGCACTTGCCAGGCAGGCACTGTGCCACTGAGGTATATCGCCAGCCCAGGAAATGGTGTTTAGAAGCCATGATCTAGACACCAAGGACATTCACGCCTACTGAGCTGTCATTACTCCTAAGTCTTTACACTGCAAAGTACTACACATATATTTTAGACAGGAAAAATAACTCATGATGTTTATGGAAATTCCCATCCAATTTTAAGCACTGTTACTTACCTTCTTTATTCTCATATCTCTTTTTCATTACATTAAAACTTTTGGTTTCTAATGACACAATTACTGTTAAGGTTTATCCTGTTAAGATACATGTAAGAGCTTCAAAGTAATAACACTGATTTTTTTGAATGCAGTTTAAAATCTATTACCAATTCTTCTGTTTACCAAATACCACCATAGTGTGTTTTTAAAGTCACTTTATTTTCAATACCTAGTTTGACAAACCACTATATTAATTTGTTTATTTTCAATTTTTAGCATTGCCTTTTCTTTCTAGTTTAACTTGTGATTTCTATTTATGTAAAATATTTCAATGGTCCTAAGTCAAAACTGTAACAGAAGTCGTATTTAGAGAAATCTGACTTCCACCTTAGTCCTCACTGCCCTTTCTTCCCTACCTTCTTTGAATAAAATAAAAAATTTGGGACTTTAAAGGTAACCATTTTTTTGGTATTATCTTTCCATTTTGAAATATATATATATATATATATATATATAGTATTTAGCATATATATTTGTAATAAAAATAACAAATAAAATACATTTTTATAGTCCTGCCTGATACAAAATGTAAATTATACATATATTTAAATAGTTGTCAATAAATCCACTTCATATGAGCTTGCAGCAAAACTAATTTATAGTTCCCTATGACTTAAAATTATCAAATAAGATTGCCCAATTCCCCTCTATACGTTTCCTAATAGATTCTAAAGAGAGAGATGGGATTCTAATTCTTATCTATGGATATCCAATTTGCTTTGGAGACAGGCATAGTGTTAATACCTACAGTAAGTACATAAGAGATGATAGACATAGTAGGGATAACCATGCACTAAAGACCTTCTTTACTCTATTTCAGTTTCTATCTATCTAAAATGATCATTTTCTTTTTTAAAATTAAGAATTTCTCTAAAATTTAGGAAGCTTCAATATTAGATAAAGAGACTGTGAATAATGATTTTGGAAGAGAAAGCAAGTCACCTTCTTTATTAAAGATCTTTTTAAATCTACATCTTTACTCTTATAATCCCCAGAATGTTAGCTAACAGAGAGATCAAGGTCATTAGCCTTGAATGCCTAGGAACGTAAGGAGTAGTTTCCAAACCCTGTTGTACACTGAACCATCTAGGAGTCCTACCTAATACCAATGCCTTGCTCCAGCCCCAAGACACTATGACTTGGGTATGAAGATTTTTCAAAGTTCTCCAGGAGATGGAAATGTGCAGCAAAATTTGAGAACTACTCAGTTAAAACAAGTATTTGCATTTTCACAGTTTTCTAATTTTAAATAATAAAATTTCAAGTGTCCGATTCATAGTCTAGTCCTACCTAACAGCTAACATCTGAAGAAACAGATTAAGTGGAAAATAGATCATACTTATCCATGTATGTCCTGATTTTCTGCTCACATTATGTAGCCAAAAAACCATGCAATCCACCTTTCTCTTTAATTTTCAAAGCATCATGACCAACCCTTCTAGCAGGCATTCGAGGCCCATCAGGAAGTGACCCGTACCCACCTTCCTTACCTCATCTCCCGCCATGCTGCCACATACACTTTCTGCTCCAGTGACACAAAATGCCTTGAGGTTGCTCTGAATGTGCTGTGCTTCTGTACAGATCCTAACCTATGCAGATACTCATTTCTGCCAGATGTCATTTTCCCATTAGATCGTCTAGCAAACTACTAATGTCTCAAGGTTTAGCTCGAATGGCACTTCTCTCTGTAGCAGTCCCTGGTTCACCTTGTATACCTTCTGGACATTTCAACACTTAGCACATTGTATTAAATGGCTTTTTCATATGGCCCAGAACCACTACCAGAGATTAGTGGAGGTTGGGTTGGGACTAACACATGGAATATGTGCTATCAGAATAGGCAGGTCTAGCTCTTTCAATATAAATTCAAACTCTAAAATACTAATGCAAAAAGTGCTTTTAAAACATAAAGATTGAAAAGTGATGACAAATATTTTATAGGCAGAAAAATACAAAAAAGGAAAGCTGATGTCTAACTATAAACTATTTTTCTCTACAATCACAATGATTAAATTACAGTAAAATCTTAAGGCAGTAACCTACTCCTAAGTGAATAGTTGAGTGGCCAAAAATACAAAAGTAAATATATCAAGTACAATTGTTTCTTCGATTTTCTGATTGAGGAAAAAAGAGAAAATGATCATTTTAGGTAGACAGAAACTGAAATAAAGAAGTGTCTTTAGTGCTTGGTTACCCGTACTATGTCTATCATCTCTTATGTACTTACTGTAGGTATCAACACTATGCCTGTCTCCAAAGCAAGTTAGATATCCATAGATAGGAATTAGAATCCCATCTCTCTCAATTTAGAATCTATTAGGAAAAGGAAAAAAAGAAGAAAGAAAAAAATGTCCCTATAGTTAACAAATCTGTTGTGTAGTCTTAAATGTAAATACACATCCACCTGGACGACACTGATGTTAAATGTATGAGTGGTTGATTCATTTTTAAAGTAAACAAGATTTTAACGATAGGATGCATCATTATCACACAATATGTAATTAAATACACTCAGCTGGGTGTGGTGGCACATACCTGTAATCCCAGCACTCTGGGAAGCTGAAGCAGGAGGATCACAAATTCAAGCTAAACCAGGGCAATTTAGCAAGACCCCATCTCATAATTTAAAAAAAAAAGTTTTAATTTTAAATGCAAGCTAAGCTGGTTTCTGGGTGTGTGGGTACTTCATCTGGCAAGGAAAAGCCCCTGAAGCAGCCCAAGAAACAGGCCAAGAAGATAGACGAGGAAGACAAGTGTTCAAAGGGAAGCAAAAAGAGAGCAGAAGGAACCTGAGGAGCTAAAAATGAAGTCTGTGGGAAAGAGCCCCAGCCACAGAGGCAATTAAGAAATCTAGCAAAAAATAAACTGTTTCTTGTGCCTAAGATGATGGTGACCCTGAACCTAAGATGATGGTGACCCTGAATTCCATTCCTAGTCAAATATCTGGATTCCCTGCTATAATGCCTTTTGACACTTATAACTAGAATGAAATGTAGTCTCAGAGTCTGTTGTACATTTAAGAACAAAATTTTGTAAGAAAGAAAGAAAGGAAGGAAAAAAGGATAGAAAAAAAGAAGGAAGGAAGTTAGATTGTGCAGTGGCTCATTGTCTCTAGTTTTCATTCAGTCATTCCTACCTCAGCTGTGAATTTAAAGTAAATCCAACCTACAATTGTTCCATGGTCTGCTCTTTGATAGGGGGTCTACTCTGAATTTTGTATCATCTGGAATTAAGCCACATTATTTGAAAAAATAAACAAAGAAAATATAACCCAAGCATGGTTACATGCCTTTTACCCCAGCACTTGGGAGGCTGAGGCAAGAGGATTGCTTTTAGTTCAAGGCGACCCTGGGCTACACAGTGAAAGTTCAAGGTCAGCCTGGATAACATAGCAAGATCCTGTCTCAAAAAAATCAAAGTTAAATAACTAAGATACAGTTTCTCCACAACAGCATACTAATAGTTGCATGCTTCATTCAAATTAAGTCATTATAGGTAATACTCAAAAATGTTAATGGATTTCACATTTTATTAAAAATTCAGCAAGTTGATATTATTGATGCTATTAATTTGTCAATAAATATTAGCTGCTCAAAACTGAATTGATCCGAAATCCTTAGTATTTGATATACTATATAGAATTCCAAAACATTCACATGTTAAAATCTTAACTATCAATGTGACAGTAACAGGAACAGGAACCTTCTGGAAGTAATTAAGCCATTAAAGTGGAGTTCCTATGAATGGGATTAGTGTCCTTATAAATGAGATAAAAATTAGTCAATTTAACACCAGCTGAATTAAGTCAGTATGGTGCTGAGTGTAGATGGCCCACCTGAGGAAAGTTGCCAGCATAAATAGAGACATGGAGGAGAGAGTGGTGTTGTGGGTTCTCCTAATTGTTGTCTGGAGCTGTTGGTTCTCCTGGAGGAGCTTGTACTGGCTGGCTTCCCTGATTGAATTCGGCCATTATTATCAGAGGATCTGGGAAACTTGTTTCTAAGAATGGCTGTGGTTCACTTTGGAGGAGCTCTGGAGGAGCTTACAGTGAGCATCACTTCCTGGCTCCAAAGGGAAGGTGTTTGCTGTTTAATCTCTAGGAGAAACTTGTCACACTGGCTTCCTGACCCTTGACTGTTCTCATTGTTGGAGGAACTCAGGACCTCATTGTCTCTGAAGATGGCTATGGTGCTTTTCAGGGGAGCCCTGGGCCCTATCTTGAGCATCACTTATTGGCTCCAGTATAGAACCTTGAACCTACTGGCATAGATGCTTCATCCCACTGACATAGACTTTCTAGCTTCCACTGCTGACCTCTGGGCCTTCCCAGAACAGATCCATAAATCAGACTTGCATGAGTCCCTGTCGTGGGCTCTGGGCATCCAGTTGGACTTGTGGGAGGCATGGTCATGGGCTTTAGGTTTTCAGCTGGACTCATGTGGGATATCACTGTTAGCTCCAGGCCATCGGCTGGATTTTCTAAGTCTTTAGGGTTGTGGACAGACTTCTGCACTTTCTTGTATTTAACTCTGGATGACCATCATAAAATAATATTATAAATTCTGTGTTCTGTATGTAATTGTTCTCCTTGTAACCACTGACTACAACAGATACCAAGCATGGTGACTTAAGTGTATAATCCCAGCTACCTGAGAGGCTCAGGCAGGAAAATCACAAATTTATAACCAGTATGAGCAAATTAACAATACCCTGTCTCAAAATTTGGTGACAAAGGGCTCACGATGTAGCTCAGTGTTAGAATATTCTCTTACCTAGCATGAGTAATGCCCTGGGTTTAATCTCTAGTACAGATTAGATTAGATTAGATTAGATTGACAGACACACAGGACTCCTAAAAGCTCCCTTACTCTCTTTCAACCATGTGAAGATACAAAGAGAAGACCTGTCTTTACCTAGAAGAGGGCTTTCACCAGAACTTGACCATGCAGGCACTGTGATCTTGGAATTCAACCTCCAGGACTGTGACTAGTTTATGTTGTCAGAAGCCACACAGTCTATAATACTTTGCTACAGTGGTCAGAACTGTCAAGGACAGAAATCAGTATCAAGAAGTAGAGGTGATATAAGAAATACCTAAAAAACTTGTCTTATACTATTATTTCACATAGCCTTGTAAATCAATAAACTACAATAACAATAATCACAAAATAATAAAATCTGATCGCTGAAAACATTTTTAGTTGGGCTTTCTATTACATAAACAGCCAAGGAATTATTTGAAAACAAAATGAAGAAGGACAATCTAGAGTTAACAGACTGCAAAACAAACCCAAGGGCTGGGGATACAGCTTGCCTGCCTGACAAGCACAAGGTCATGAGTTACAGTCCCAGTACTAAAAAACACACACACACAAAATCAACTATGTCTTTAGTTCAAAAAACCAGTTTTGTACACAGCTATTTCAGGGAATATAAGTAGGGCCAGAAGTTCAAAGATTAAAAGAGACACTGAAAAACAGGAGAGTTCAAAAGGAGGCTACCAAGCATGTAAAAGATGTACAGACATTTTAATCTGAGCACAGGCTGAAGAAATGACAAATGCACAGTTTGGCAGAGGGCAGACTAAAAGGAGCGTGATGGCTATATTCAAGGTTTCCAATTGGAAAAAGACACTGGTCTTAGTCTCACCACTTCAGAGAAAGTGAAGCAACAGCTGGTTGCTATAGAAGGTAGATCTGGCTTTTCAACCAATAAAGCAACCTAAGTCACATACATTATCTCCTGAAACAGAGAAATTATTTTCACTGAGATGAAGTAATGGCTGAATTATCATCTGTCAGGGACAGTCTAGAATAATATTTTCCAGAGAGTACACACATACCATTGGTTGTATAGGGAATGATTTTAACTAGTACATACATTTATTTTATTCAATACATATTTATCTTAATATATATTAATAACAAATAAATATACCTGCTGGCTATCAACCCTAGAGTTTCATGAATATTACTATTTTAGAACAAAGTAACAATTTATAGTGAATTTAAAGAAAAACAATATTAACGTAGCTAGATATCATTTTATGATCTAATAGTTATCATCCTGGAATTTATATAGCTACTAAAAGGTAGCAAAAAAATTAAGAAAAATAACTTTTGCAAGAAAAAAATATTTTAAAAATAAAGAAAACCAAAACAATAAGTTACTTATAATACATGGGCATAAGAAGTTGGCAAAAATCATGAAGGTATCAAAAATGAATTTTGGGCATGTTGCTCTGTGGAGATTCTTTTATTTAACATTCTGAAATTGAAGTTTCTCCTTTATCAAAGTTGTCTTAGTAATCGGTGATTTTCTGAAAACATGGTAATTTATAACTACATTTATTCAAATAGCCATCACAACATAATAGACTAAAATTTTTCATTATTTTTAGTACTAATCTAAGATATATTGATTGTTTAATAACAACAAATATAAAAAACACTATTAGTACCCTCACAAAACTAAACTTTTATCCAAAAAAAGACTATATTTTTATATCTAACAAGAATTTATTGATGGCTTACTCTGGAACACACACTGTGGTAAAAATTTGAAAGTAAATTTACAAGTATTCACTTGAAGGATCTACTCTTAGGAAATATTTTTGAAATTTAACATGGAAACACCAAAAGAGAATGTCTTCACTATCATGTTCACTGAAAATATTTATGTATTTTAGTATGACTGAAACCCATTTCCTATACTACACATACATAGGCACACAAAATCTAGATTCAGATTTTTCTTTGGTTTGCTCTGTCTCATATTCATTATCTGATGCTCCTACTCAAATACATTCTGAAATCCTCAGGAATTTGACTGAAACCTAAGAACAATCTTGTGCTATCTTTGTGTAAAGTTCTCCTACCTCTGTCTTAAGGCACTGCATGGCAGGCATATTCTCAGAGCATGAAGAAAGCAGTGGTTCTCTCCAGAAGAACCAATGCCACAGTATACTACTGGAGGCATTTTTACTGCCAAGTGAGTAGCCTGATCTTTTCTTTTCTTTCCCAGTTCCTTAGGGCAAGAGGTACTTTGTGTCTGAATAATCAAGTAATAACTGACTTCTAACATATGCAAGAATCCTTAAAATTTAAACATGTCCCCTGAAAACAGTTCTCCTGTGACCATCCCCCAAATGGATCTTAACCAAAATCTTTTAAAAAATGAAAAAAAAAATTGGCTCCTCATACCTCCTGAGTGTGTTCTTTATAGACTTGTAGTGGCCCTGTGGCTTTGGCGGTGTCCCAGAGCTGCAATGAGCCATCACCACTACAGGTGATGAGGACATGTTCATTGTTCTCGCTCCAGGTTACATCAAACAGGCCATCATTCCAGTCAAAGC
Source organism: Dolichotis patagonum (assembly GCA_004027295.1). Lineage (NCBI taxonomy): Eukaryota > Metazoa > Chordata > Mammalia > Rodentia > Caviidae > Dolichotis > Dolichotis patagonum. The sequence continues at coordinate 43,189 of PVJX010000342.1, read as the reverse complement.
TACACCAGAACCATTTAAGAAAAAAAACATGGCAATCACAATGTTACTATTATGGGTTTGTTTTTGTTTCTGTTTTTTACTCTACTACATATGTTAACATATTTTGTCTCATACAATCATCACAATTTTGGGAGATAAGTAAAGCAGTACTTTACAGAAGCTGAACCAGAAAGGCTAAAGGAATAGCCCAGGTGATATAGGCAGGAAAGTGCAAAGCTGGATTAAAATTAGGTCTCCCAACTATTAATATGGAACTATTAACAGGAGGGCATGTGGCCATACCTGAAAACTTACCATTTTCTATACAACTGGCCAACAAGCACATCAAAATACTAATTAGACTGATTCCAAAGTTTCCATAAATCTTTCACCTGAGCTATATAACACTTGTCCTACAAATCTTTCACCTGAGCTATGAATAGCTAGTTATTTTTTGACAGAATTTACTTCCTTTTCTCAACCTTTAACTAACTTAATGGAAATATTAATATGTACAACAGGCAGTCATCCAGGGAAGACAGATAGGGAAAGAAAGGAGAGAGAGGTGCAGGATAACCCACAAAGTGGATACTTAGGGCCTGCATGAGTAAACCTAAACTATATTAAGTCAGCAAAGCCAGGCACTGTTTACAGTATGTTCAATTAGGTCACTTTGTAAGTTTAAATCGTATAAATGGACACTAAAAAGTAAGCTTTAGAGGAAATGTGGCATAATCATACCATAATGGCAAAAAAGTTTTCTATACTATGCAAGTGCTAAAGTTCTTTTTATATTTCAGATTAAAACATTTTATTGACCAAAAAAATTCAAAACTTAATTTGATGAAGGCTTTAAGAGCAATAGAGAATATACATGTTTAATAATTAAAGCCACCTTACCTTCTAAAAATTGCAAGCCCAGTTTCATTTTGATCCAATATTAGTAGTGTTCCACAACCTAAAGAAAAAAAAAAAAAAAAAAAAAAAACAAGGTTATGCTATTGCCTGCCAGGGGGAACTATTATGGCTTGTATCTGGATGTTCTCCCAAAGCCTCATGCAGTTATAGGTGGGGCTTTTTCAGAGGTGGTTGAATCTAAAGTGTGTGATTGATTCATGGTGCAAAGCTAGGATTAAAGGTGCTAAGATTAACAGTGAGTGATTCCTAAATCAGTCCACTAACTGGTTTGGCAATGCAGTAATCCTGATAGCCTGGATACAGTATAAGGGAGAGAAAGAGGCTTGTTTTGTCCCTTGCTTGTTTTACTACCTTCCGCCCACCATGAACTGTTTCTCACCTAGGAGCCTGATGATTATGGAGTGAAACCTTTACAAACTGTGTCCTAAATAAACCTTCCCCCCTTTAACTCTGGTTGTGGAGTATTTTGCCTCAGTAATGAGAAACATAACTAAGACAGGAACGTCTAAAACCAAAGAAATACAGTATCAAACTGAGTAACTGATTTTACAACCACAAATTTCCCCCTAAAGTTACTGCAGGACTGTGCTGGTTGTTTCTCATATAGTGCTTCAGGGACTGAATACTCAAATCTACCATCTCACCTCCGACTGGAACCCAGACACAGTTCTAACAGAGAGGAGAAATGCCCATGTGCCTCCTCTGACCAGCCACGGTGCCAGGCATGCAAACCTACCAAGCTGGTGTTAGTATTGCTACTGACAAATGACAAATCCCAGGCTTAAAGACCCCTGGGGACTGGGATTCTTCTACTAAATCACTCTGCCTCAGCAATAAATGTAAATAAAATACATCCATGTAATTTTATTGATTGATTTAATATTTTTGTTTTTGTGTCTTTTTGAGACAAGATCTTGCTATGCAGTTTGAGATTGCCCTTGGGCTCACTTTGTAGCCCAGTCTCGAACTTAGAACAAGCCTCCTGCCTCAGTCTCCCGAGAACTGGATTACAGGAGTGAGCCAACACACCTGTCTGCATCCATGTAATTTTAAGACAAAGTATAAATGTGGAAATACCAAATATTTGGTGATATAGTGCTGAAAACTATATTAATGTCTTGCTCAATATAAATTATTTTACTACACAACTAATGTCCCTTAAAAGACACATTTATCCTTAGAGTGATCAAGGGAGGAGTTACTTAATATGACCGTTTGTTTTTCAAAAACTTTTAAGGAATTTTTGCAAAAAAATTTGAAGTCATGATACAGGTTTATGAGTTTTCAATTTAACTGGTGGGTAAGAATTGTAAATATGAATGTGCCACCCCTAAATAGTGATGGTAAAATAAAGTATTTCCCTCTGAGTTTTAGAAATCACGTTTTTTTTTCATTGTAGGACTTAAAAAAAAAATACCATGGATCGCTGACATTACATAATGACCTGCTGCACTGCTCCAGTGTGCAAACAGTAGCTGGGACTCCAGTAAATAATTGCTAGGATGTTAATTAAAAGAAAGCAAAATCGAGAATGGGCCCGCATCTTTCCTCCTAGTCCACGGTTAGACATACTCGCTTGTGCCTCTAACAGTGGCTTTTCAGTATGTGTAGATGGCCCAGTCTCCCATGAAGGATATATTTATGATGTGTCGCAAACGTACAGTAATAACAAATTTCAAAAACAACTGCTTTCAAATGTGTACGTTCCCCGTGAGACAAAAGGCGAGGGTGTAACTTGCTAATATTTCATTAGAGCACGAGCCAGGAAACGACCCACACGTTTTTTGCTCTATGCGCGAACAAACTGTGAGGCACCACCAAGCAGCCACCGCGGAGGCACCAGAGTGACCCGCAGGCGACCCGCTAGCGCTGTCTGCCCGTAGGGCAGGTCGGAGGGGCCGCCCAGGCTCACCCCGCTAGCCACAGGAGGCGTGTACCCATGTGTGTCCGCAACGGAAGCAGTGCGGTCTCCACGAACAAGGACCTGGGTACTAAGCTTCTTCTACACTTTAACTGGTACAGAATCACACACCATTTCGGACCAGCTCTCCAAGCTCAGCTCCAGAGTCGAGCAGAGCCGGCAGCCTGCAGCACCACCCCTGGCATCCGCCAGAGGCCCCGCCCACTCGGCGGCGCGTTCCCGCGATCCCCGGCCTAGGCGGCGCGACCCGGCCTCACCCGCGATGCCGTAATGCTGCGCGGTGGCGCAGGCCAGGCGGCCAGATAGGTACGGGGAAAACTCGGCCGCGTAGCCATGGCGGCCTGGCACCCGCAGCGTCCGCGCAGCGCTCATTCCCTCTGCTGCCTCCAGCTTCACCGCCCTGGCCACAAAAATTGTCCGAGTGGGTGGCAGACGGTGGCGACTCACTGACAAGAAGTCCTGAAAGGGCAAGCGGAAGTGTGAACGCCTATGTCCTGAATCGTAGAGTCGGATTGGTCCGCAGCGGAAAGGGCGTTGACGCCGATGGGGATCATTTTTGTTTCGGGCAAAGCAAACCTGATTTCCACCGGTTGAGGTTATCTACAATTAGATCTGACTGGGCAGTGACCTGGGGTAAGGTGTTTAATTTCCAGAATTTTTTGTTGTTGTTGTTGCATCTCAGCCACTATTGTGGGGCTAACTGGTCCTTACTGGTTCTTTTAACTTTTGAAAGATTGGCATCAGGAAATTTTCCTCAAGGTACTGCAAACCCTGAGACAATTTAGCAAGTCCAAAAGACAACTGAGTGCCGCGCTACCCGAGGTAACTTGAAACAATGTTAAATCAGGGAACAGTGATACTAAGGGAGATAGACAAATATCGTAAGCACCATGTATATATTTAGGGAGGGACGGAGGAAGAGAAAAAGAGAGGGATAGAGAGAGGAGTTTCGGGGGGTTTTTTTGTAGTACTATTTCTGGAACCCAGGAGCTCTCTATAACTAACTGAGTTATATCCTCAGGCCTTTTTTTTTTTTTTTTTTTTGAGACTGCGTTCCCCAGGCTGGGCTCTATATTGAGATCCTCCTGCTTCACTCTTTAGATTACAGACGTCTGCCACCTTGCCCACCTCTGTAATATATGTGTATACTACAGTAATAAGTATTTAGATTTTAAGACTAATTAAGGGCTCTTTTTTTTTCAGTTCTGGGAATTAAACTCAGGGCCTCATGCATACCAGGCAAACGCTCTATCACTGAACTATATCCTCAACATTTAATTCATTCTTTCAAACATTTGTGAAGCTTGGAGGATACCATATAATTTATCTGCCAAGTAAACACTTGTAAAAGATAGTGTAGTTAGTAATTAAGGCAGGTTAACAGGCGCAAACCAAGTCTTACAATCACTTTACAAACCAAGCACAGTGCAAAGCTCTTGAAATTTAAAAGCTGTAAGATACTTTCCGTGGCTGTAGATAGTAGAGTCTTGTAAAGAGAAGATATGTAAACAGTAAAGGCTAATCAAAATACTATGCGTGCCATGAGAAGTATAGGGTGTTAAAAAGGAAATCATCAATGCTGTTGTTTGGGATGGTAGGAAAAGCTTCAGGGAAAAAAAAAGGTGGTCTTTGTAGTGAGTGCATACAGATAAACAGATTTTATTTAAACAAAAAGCTAGAAGTTATTGTGGGAGCAGAAGTAACGTGAGAAACTCAAGAGACCTAAACCAGCACAATCCACAGGGCATCACCAGTGCCAGGACAGCTCAACCAGATGGAGGAGGTGTGGGGATGCAAATTTGGGGGCAGAGAGTTGGGTTGTGCTGCAGCGGGGACTCTTGAGAGTTGTATGCTATCCCAAAGAGATTGGATTCCTACTCTAATTGAAATGTCTTCAGATTAGAGAATGGAAATGGCTTAAAGGTGTTAGTTATAGTTCAAGCAAAAGATTATTAGAATTGAAAAAAGGATTCCGGGTTCAAGAATTATGGTAATGAAAGTGGAAAGTAAGAGATCAGATTTTGAAGGCAATAACTCATAATAAATATATGGTATGCAAGGAAGAGGCAAGAATCTAAATGACTCAGGTTTCTAATTTAGGAGTGTGCATAGATGCAGGAACTGTTGGAGGGAGGAGCAAGTCTGAGGAAAAAAGTGAGCTCCAGTTTAATGTTGGGTGTTGATTTCTTTTTAGGCTCCTAAATATATCCATTTAGGCTAAAGTTCATGACTGCCTTCACTCAGAGAGTAATGTGAAAAGAAAAGATAGAATTGTGAAGGTAGTGTCAGTATGCAAGACCTGCCAAACAAGAGGAGCAGGAAAATGGAGAGACCTACAAGGTGGATCTTATAAATTTATTTATTAATCTGTTTAAGAACATAGCACAAGTTGGGCAAATTTGCACATATATGTTGAATGCTTAGATGGACAGGTGAGTAGGTCCTTCTGAGGCAAAAGACTGAACAGAGTTTTTAAGACTAAAAACATGGTGCCTACTGTCTGTTACGGTGCTTGGTACAAAGTAGAATATATCAGGTTTCCTATTGCTGTTATAAAATATGGGACATGTGCAATTTAAAGGAGGAAAGGTTTAATTTGGCTCATGGTTTCAGAGGGTTTAGTTCATGTCAACTGGCTCTTAAACCAAACTCTTGCATCTGAAAACAATGGCAGAGCAAAACTGCACACTTTGTGGCATCCAGGAAGCAGAATAGATTGGAAAGAGCACCAGAGAAAAAAGGACTATGAGATACGCATAGTCCCCAAATTCATGCCTCTCTGACCCACCTAGACACACCCTGAAGTATACTTTACTAATTTGCTAGGCATCTCAATCCAGTCAGGTTGACAGTTGTGATCAACAGTCACATAGACATACCCCCTCCCCAAATGGCAACCATTAGCCAAGTATGGTGGCAGATGCTTATAATCCCAACATTCTGGAAAGCTGAGGCAGGTTGATCAGAAGTTCAAAGGCAGCCTGGGAAACAGTGACATCAGTACTCTGTCTCAAAATATGAAAAAGGGCTGTGATTGTAACCAGTAGTAAATCACTTGCCTAGCCATGTATAAAGCCCTGGCTTCAATTCTAGTACAGAAGTGAGAGGGAGAAAAAAAAATCCAACCCAAACTATGATAGCAGGCAAACTTTTAGTAGCACAAACTCACCTATGCAAAAAAAAAAAAAAAAAAAAGAGGGGAAGTGTTACTATATTTTCTCCAAAGAAACTTAAATATCCACTCCACAGAGCTATTAGAAAATCTAACCTCGGGGCCAGGGATTTAGTTCAGTGGCATAAGCACCTGCTTTGGGACTTCCTGTTATTTATGAGGACCACATTAGAATCTGATACTAAAGACTCCCAAAGGCAGAGTCAGAGTTTTTTTCTCTCCATGGCCTAACTGTCTGGAAAATGATGGTACGCTTTTTTCAATCTTCAGTTAGCTCTGTGCGTGAGTCTCAATAGTTATGTAAATGTACATTTTCTTGCCTTGTTTGGCTCCAGGCAGAGTTAAAACATCCTTGAAGAAATAAGCTCCCATGTATTTGGGGACTTCATAAAATCTTTCCTGCCAAAGAGCAGGATCACATCACTTCCATGCTTTGAGCTATTCACTCTCAACCTCTTCTCCAGTACAACCATCACATGATCATCTCTTTCCTCTCTGTCCCAAAGGACACATCACAACCTTAAGGTTGAGTTTAGGCTTTCATCAAAGGTTCTCAGCAGCTTCTGTGCCAGCTGGAAAGGGATCACAAAGAGCCTGCATACCTAGTTGGAATAGTGAAATACCACAGCAAACAAAACCACAGCAAAACACAGGTTACTGTCAGCATACAATAATAAATGACATTATCCAATGATTAATTTATAACAGCTGACAGTAATGTATAGACATGTAGAAGTGGGCAGTCTGGGCATATGCACCCCTCACTTCCAAACTACACAAGCCCCAAATTCTTACTCTTTCATAAACCTGAAATGAGATATATGCCCCATTACCTAGGCAACATTCCTCTTATTTCAGATCCCCACCTCACAGCCATCACCCTTTTTCTATTTTTGAGACAGCCTGAGCTATGACCAACGTTGCAGTCCACCTGCCTCAGTCTCCCAGAGTGCTGGGATTACAGGCATGCGCCACCATGCTCTTCTCCACAATTCTTAAATGTTGGCTAAAGCACAGATAGAGAAGTGCTCAACCATGGAAGGGATTTGGACAATAAAAGCTAACGGTGCAAGATGCGCCAAGGCAAAATAAGCAGGAATTTTTTCCCCTGTGCTGGAGACTGAAGCCAGTCTCCCATGTCCTAGGAAAATGCTCTGTCACTGAGCTACTTCCTTCTGCAGCCAAAGGAAACCACCATTGTTATGTCACTCACTGGCAATACCAGGATGCATACAACCACCACAACAGGCGGCTCATGTCCAATTCTTAACACCAACTTTATAAATGAAGGCTAAGAACTGAATTTCAGTGATTGTTATGGTTTGTATCTATATGTCCCTCCAAAGCCTCATGTGGTCATGGGTGGGGCTTTTTCAGAGGTTGCTGAATTTAGATTGTAATTGATTCAGAGTGCAATGCTGGGATTAAGAGTGTTGTTCAAGGGTGGTGATTACTAAATCAGTCCACTGATTGGATTGGCATCACCCTAATCCTGGTAGCCTAGATACAATATAAGGGATAGAAAGAGGCTTGTCTTCCCCCTTCCTTGCTGCCTTTGCTGCCTTCTGTTTGCCATGAACTGGTTTTCTTCTGCGTTGCCTTTCTGCCAAGCCACCCAGCCTTGGAGTCAGCTGACTGTGGACTGAAACCCCTACAAACTGTGAATTAAACCTTGCTTCCTTTAACTTTGGGTGTCAGATATTTTGTCTCAGCAACAAGAGAAAAGTAACACTGTAATAGCATCCATTTTATTAGCTTATAAAATATGTGAGATATACTACTTCAGACATCCTAGGTGTTTATATTCAAGGAGGTCATTTTGTACATTTGTTTTGGGACCTTTGCATGTGTGTAGACCTGAGGTCCCAATGCATGTGATGCCACTCCTCTCACATTTTTATGTGCTGTGTTTTCAGAGATGACATGAGATGTTGTATGAGCTCCTGAACCAGTGTCAACATGAAGACCACAGTCATTTCAGTTCTGTAGAGACTGGTGAGTTCCATACAACCCAGACCACGTTATTCTGACAGAGAAAGGCAGAGCAGGAGCACTCACATTCTTTGAACTCACAGCAATGGAGAAGAGTGTAGAACCCTCTAGCTACCCCACCATCAGTGCCTGTACCTGCAAATAGGAAGTGACCCCCACCCTGTCCTTCTAGGTGGAGCCACAGCACATGGAGAGCAGGCGAAGGACCCATGTCCCCTACCCCAAAGGTGTGGCCATTTTGATTAACATTTCCATCGTAATGAAATCTTCAACATTGATTGGAATTAAATATTTTATAAACCTAAGAAAACTTTATATTTTGTTTTAAAATGTTAACACTTAATAGCAAAGCCTGAAATAGCTGACTGTGCCTGAAAGTAAGGAAATTCACAAAAGAATGACTAAAAGTGTCAAAGGAGCAGAGGAACCTGCTGAAGGGGCTAACTGTGGGTAAATCAAATAAAAATATTGATAGTTACAGATTATAACGTACTGAAAAAGTAAGAGTCTACAAAATCATCCTGATATGAATAAATAATGGGATAAGAGACAGTTTTTCCTTATAGTAGAATTCTTTTTAATAAAGATAGAAGAAATAATGAAATTAAAAGATAATTATTTGTCAATAGTAATACTTATGCTAGGCAAGAATCATCAATGGATCAGGCAGATAGCACACATGTGCAATCCCAGACCTCTGTGAGGCTGAGGTAGGAGTATTACAAATTTGAATCCAGCCTGGCCAACTTATTGAGAACTGTCTCAGAATAAAAATACATTTTTTAAAAGATCTGATGATGTAGCTCAGTGCTAAGGACCTAGGTTCAGTACTGAGTATTGCCATAAAAAAATCAATGGGTACGAAAACTAGTGGGAGGAATTCCATAGAGAGACAGGCTATTTGCATAGTCTTAAACAGTTCCTCACAAGATCCTAATTAATTACAAGGAGAAAAATAATAACTTTGTAAAGAAACACGACAAACACCTCCTTCATCAAGTGATTAAATATCACCAGTAAAGGGACAAATCAACATCATGGGCTACTGACGGGATACACTGGGCAAAACATACCTTTACTTCTGTGATGTTTCCATCCAAACTTCATAACGTAAGGAATGCAGATCATGAAGAAATATCAGACAAAGCCAAATTGAGGAATCATTCTTCAAAATAATACTCTTCAAAGAATATGAAGGTGCCAGGTGTGATGGCACAAATCTGTAATCCCAGTTTTCAGGAGGCTGAGGTAGAAAGATTACAAATTCAAAGCCAGACTGGACTATGGAATAAGATAAAGAGAGAAAGAGAGAGACAGAGACAGCAAGACAGAGAAAGCTACAGAAGCATTACAACTAACATAACACATGACCCGAGTTAGCTCTTGCACAAGAAAAAAATTTATGTTTTGCTGTCAAAGACCCTTGACAAAAGTGTTTGGCAATATTTTTGGATTTATGTTACTCTCCTGGTTTCTGCATTGTGTTTGATTTATGCAAGGCTATATTCTTATTTTTAGAAAATATATACTACATCTGCAGTTCATTTTCAAGCATTTAAAAATTATCAATTATTAGGGCAAGAATGATAAAAAAATTAACATCTGTAAATGTATGAAGCATATGTAGAATTTCTCTGAACTTTTAAAACAGTTTTTCTGTCAGTAATTATTTAAAATAAAAATATTTCTAAAGTTTAATGCATGAAAAACAAAACCCTCAAGGAAATTAATGGTCTTAAAATAACTGAATTCTAAAACTGAAAACTTAGAATTATACAAATATATGCTGTTGATTAATTTCAGTGTTACTAACACTATTATTCTCCACTACTTTTCAGAGACAAGACTCAAGAAACTAAGAAAATTAAATCTCCTTTGGATGTAAATCTGGATTTGCCTACAGATGTCTTATGAAACATTCTTCTGTTCCCTACATCCACAGCCTTTTTGGGTGGTTTTTAATGCTGCCCCTCACGCAGGTAAAGTCTCATCTTCCCATCCCACGAGTGAACTCTGTAGCCTTTTTCATGTGCTTTGTCAAGATGGAATACTTTCAGAAATTCCAATTATCTCTAAAATTTAATTTCTTTTTTAAAATTTTTATTTTTAAGAGACTAAAACCAAGCAAAATAAAACAGAATAAAGCCAATTTAAAAAAATTTTACAGGACTTCAAAACAAGATAATAGGAAATCAACAGTGGTTACCATAATGCCTCTTGTGTCTTCAAAATAGCTGCCCATACGTAGTAAAATCAAACATAGTAAAAATCAAACAAAATAGAACAGAATAGAACCAATAAAAACAAAACAATGAATGCAATAAAGGACTTCAAAACAAGACAACAGTAAATCCAAAATGGCTACCATAATATATCTTGTTATTTTTGAAATAGCTTCCCACGCCATTGGATATAATAAAATGAAACAAATCAAACCAGAATAAAGCCCAGATGTCTTCCTTACTTTTTTCTCATTGCTGGGACAAAATACACAGTACCCAAAATTAAGGAAGGAAAGTTTATTTAGCTTACAGGTTTGGAGATTTCAGTCCATAATCAGCTGGCTGCAAGGCAAGGTGGCATGGCACTGGGGCAGCACCTCAAGGCAGCAGCTAGAGCAAAAGCGGGAAGAGCAAGCCTCTTTTCCTCCCTTATATTGTACACAGGCCATCACCCCGCCCTGCCAAACACACACACCTCCAGGGCAGAGATAGCACTCACAAAATCTCTGGGCCCTCTTCCTGCATAGGATGAAGATACTTATAAAGTGAGGATCCTGGCGCCCTGCTGAGTTTCTCAGTTAAACTTCTAAACTTCTCAAGTTGGCACAATATATCAACCATAACACCAACCCTACAAAACAATGAAAATGATACAGGACTTCAAAACAAGATAATAGGAAATTAACAATAGCTACCACCTTCATAAGAAGATCCTCCATAGATGCTATATTGTGTATTGTTTTCCCCCTGAATAGATGATCAGACTACCAGCTTTAGACTCACAAAGTCAGTGAAACACTAAACACTACAAGCATTAAGTTGTATTTTATCTCAATAGCTATAATTGCAGTGTGTGTTTCTCCTGATCAGCTGGTCACATATGGCTAGGGGTAGGGAGAATTGACTTTTTTTGTCTCCCATCCTGCATCTGCAAGGGGCTGGCATCTGGTTCTCCCCTCAGTGGCCTGTGCATGCTGCTGACACACAGAGAAGGCTTGCTTCTTATTGACTTCTTGTTCTCTTCCCCGGCGCAGTCCATGAATGGCACAGACTCATGGAAAAAGGCTGGCATCTAGTTCTCCCTCTAGCAGCCCATGCATGGCACCAACTTGCAAGGAGGGTTTACTTCTTGTTGACTTCTTGTTCTTTTCCTCTGCCAAAATTTAATTTCTAAATTTGAAACAAGCATACATGCATTTATTACAAGTTGTAAAACTTGTAATTGCTTTTCTTGTTTTCTCTGTTTTTCTTGAGTCTTGATACAGACAATCCCCGCTTTGTGGCAAATAAAATGAATGAAATATGTATAAAATAATTGTTAAGACTGTTTTGTAATGGAGAAAAAACTAGATTGCGTGTCCTTTATTTCAAGGTAGGCACTTTACTGTTTTGGTATTTTCTCATCTATAAAGTGAGTATAATGGGTTCTGGTTTTTTTAACCTGTTAATAATATTACTCTGAAACTTATTACAAAGAAAATTCATTGTAATCAAAGGTTATTTTTGTTCAAACTGAGACCACCAGATGGTAGGCAAACTTTTACCCCAAAACTTGGATTCTACATTTCATAGACAATAGAAAAACCTTTCCTGTTAGTGGTGTGTTAGTTTTAGGTAGCTGCACCCAATCCAGAAGTTACTTTAGAAAGTAGATGTTGGTGTAAATCATGTTCCTGGAGAACTAGGTATTCAGGCTGGGGATGTAGCTCAATGGTACAGCACTTATCCAGCTGTGCATGCCCTAGATTTAATCCCCAGTAGCCCTCCTCCCCAAAAAACTAAGAGCAAACCAGAAAATTAACAGAAAGATTAAGACAAGTAGATTGACCTTGAGTTCATTTTCTTTAAATTGACTTTAGAGACACTCATTCAAATATTAAGAATATACAGAAGTTTCTTTGCTTGTGTATTTTATAATTTTAAGAAAGTAATCCATGTGCATGGTAAAAAAAAATTCAGTTGAAGGATTACACAGGAAAAGTCTTCTCACTCTGCAGCCTTTAATTTTTCAGTTCTCCTCTTCTCAAAGAGAAGTACAGGTAATCTTCTGTATCCTTGGTTTGTGAATTTTAACTGATCCCCTATTGAAAATATTGGGGAGGGGTCACATCAGTACTAAAAACATACAGACATTCTTGGAGTCATTCTTCCCTAAGCAATGTAGTAAAACAAGTATGATGTCACATTAGCACTGTATTCAGTCTTGTAAATAATCTACAGCTGACTTAAGGTATATGGGAGACTGTGTGTGGTTTCTATGCAAATACAAGGACATTTTATATATGAGATTTGAGCATCCAGATTCAGGTATCCACAGAGGATCATAGAACTAATCCTCTGTGGGTACAGAGGCTCCACCATATGTTGTTTACTGAAAAAAAGGGCAAAGCTCAAAATGTCTAATATATACCACCATTTGTCTTTTTTAAATGTGTATATGCACATATATGTCCTTATAAATTCATAGAATTTCTCTGGAAAGACAAGGAAATGTATCATAGTTTCTCTGGGGGAAAAAATGGAGACACTAGAAGACAAGATGAAACAAGACTTACTATTCACCACATACATTCTTTATTTTAAAATTTTATCCACATGCAACTGTGAGGCAGGTAATTAGACATTAGCAATCTAAGAGAAAAAGAGGAAAAGAGTCCAAAATAGCATAGTTTGCAAATTAGTTAAGAAACAGAAACTTCCATGTGTAAAACATTTATAATCATTTGTTAACCTTCAGAGCTAAAGCAATCTCACAGAACACAGTGACAATTAAGTGTTATTCATTGTACATATTCCTTCCACCAAGGCTTAAGCATCTATTTCCAAAATGAGGCATTAAGCTTTCCTGGCTGCTGTGTTCTACAGCCTGATGATATCAGAAAGGAGAGCATTCTTTAAAGACCCTCCTTCCTTGAACTGAGAACCAATTTAGACTCTCATGTGATTAAGGCTCCTATGGAAACACAGACCACCAAAAAAGGAATAAGACATTTTTGAGATATAGATATTGCACAGTAACTCCTAAGAGATATGTCCATAAGTGTATACATCTTATAAATAAAATGATGACAATCATCTTAGCTCCCCTAACCCTAGGAGTAACTTTTGTGTGCATAAAAACATATCCAACTTTTCTGTGGGACAGATGTCTTTGCAACGCCACCTGGCTTCTCACTTCAAAGTGCAGCTCTCTCTGTACCTGCTTGGTGTACATTTGACCTGGACTTCTGCCTAGCTGCCTGTGTGTCTTGACTGAGTTCTTTCATCGAGGGCACAGCAGAACCAAGGACCAAGGAAGTGAGAGGCTGGTTCGTTCCTTGCTTTGCTAGGACCTGGCTTCCTGGTGACACAACTATCAATTAAAAACTCCCAATATATATCTTGGATATTATCCATGTTAACATACAGTTTTATCTCATGTTTTCTAGCAGATGGAAGGTTCCTAATCTACTTACAATAATATGCATTCTTTTTTACCCAGAATAATATTGCTAAGAATAGGCTTGGAACTTAAGCAGATACAGGTTAAAATTCAAGCCCCATTTCTAGGAGTACAATCGAGCCAAACCTGACAGTGCCCATCTGTAATCCCAACACTCTGGGAGGCTGAGGCAGGTAAGTTCCAAGTCCCAACTAGGAGTTAGCAAAACTCTATCTCAAAATAAAACAAGGGCTGGGGATATAGGTAGCTCTGTGTGAAGGCCCTAGAATCAATCCCCTGGGAGGGGAGGAATGTACAACTGTGGCAAATTACTTCCCTTCAACTTCCTTATCTGTAAGTGGATCTGATATAGTCTACAGTGAGTATTTAATGAGCAAATGATGCATAAGGCCTAGGATTATTACACCAGGCACATAGAAAGTACTCAGTGAAGCTCAGATTTCTTTTTCTCCTGGATTTTTGATAATCAAAGACATTTATTACCTAGCTAAAATAGAAAGACAAAGGTATACTATTATCATTATTAGTTACCATTGTCATTGTTGTAGACTTCAGTTTTTCCGGAAAAAAATAAGATACTAAAAAAAAAAAAAATGTTCAATTGTATGTGAAATAAGATCGCGTGTCCTTTGAAAGGAAGACTATTTTTCAGGAGACTAAACCTAACAACTAGAAGACTAAGACAGGAAACTGAGGAGAAATGGGTGAAGAGAGAAAGCATGATGAAATTGTGTGGTCTTAGTGATAATTTGGTACTAAGCTACCCAGTATGACTACTGTAACCTGAAAATAAGGAGGCTCTTTGCGTCATTAAATTAACGTATCACATATGTAGCTTATCTACTACACTGCTGCCATGAACACAAAATGGCTGTAGAGCACTACTCTCTCATTTTGCCACTGTTCATTATGGACTAAACTGTGTCTCCCTCCCCCACCGACCTCATATGTTACAGCTCCAAACTCTCCATGTGATTGTATTTGGAGACTGGGACTTTATGGAGGTAATTAAGATGAAATGAGGTCACGAGGGTGTGGTACTTATAAGAGAAAGAGACACCAGAGACCTCTTACCTTTCTCCTGCGCAGTCAAGCGAGGACACGTGGGAAAGGAGGCATTTATGGGGCAGAAGAGACCCCTTACCGGAAACCAAACTTGCAACGGCCTGGTCACCTTCCAGAATTGTGAGAAAATAAACCTCTGTCCTCGAGCCACCTGGGTCACAGTATTTTATGGCAAAAGGAATTTCTCTTCTTTATTGAGACAACTGGAAAATGTGCTGTTGCTTATGTTGATATATATGCCCTGGTTTCAATGAGATTGTTTCTAAAGAAAAGAATGCATAGAGACACAAAAAATTCAGAAAGCTTTAGTGATTAGCAGCTAAGTAAACTGCTGTAACAGTTGACTTGCATCTCCTTCATTTTACAAATTAGGAAACAGGCCGAAAGAACAGAAATCAGCTCTTTCATAGCGAGCCAGAACTGGGGCCAGTCCAGATAGCCAGACCTCTCAGTCCCACATCCACAGCTTTCTACCCACAGACCTTTTCCATCCCTGGGGTACAAGCCCTGGCAAGGGGGAGGGAGGAGAAGGCATTCTTGCCTCTTTGCCATCATCAGATTGCCTAGGGGAGGCCAAGAATCCAGGGACACTATTCTTCCAGAACCAAAAACTCGGCCTCCCAAAGAAGTTCCTCTTCTCTCAAGAACTGTGAGTTGAGTATGGTGGTAAACACCTGAAATCTTAGCACTCTGAAAGGCTGAGGCAGGAGGATTGCCAACTCTAATTCAGGCTGGGCAATTTAATGTGACTCTGTCTTAAAATAAAAATTGAAAAGGAGCTGGGGATATAGTTCAAAGTGAAGTCTATGGGTTCAATCCCCAGTACTGTCAAAGAAAAAAAAAATAAAAGCATTGCGCTCAGTGAACTGAGTGACCATCCATACCTCTGTCTTAGTCACTCTCTCATCACTGAGACACAGTCCCGACATCCACAACTGAAAAGAGAGACTAATTTTGGCTCACCTTTTTAGTCCGAAGTCAGTTGGCTCTAAGGCAGAAGTCTTGTTAAAAGGAAAGCCACTTGTGTCATGGTGACCAGGAATCAGAAAGTGATGAAAGAAACGAGGGCAGGAGGTACACATTTCTAGTCCGGTCTCCCAGTGATCTGCCTCTTTCAACCGGGACCCAATTTCTAATATCACGGCGTAGCACCGTCATGGGCATCACCTGTCTAAAGCCCTGCCTCTGAGTGCCTGAGGTTCTTGGGGGACATTTACATATAAACTGTGACAAGCTATTGTGCTTAATAACTTCTCTAGATAAGATCTAAATATTTAAAGGATAGAAGTTTCATATTTAAAGTTAGGATTTATACAAAATGATTTTTCAAAAGACATGACAGCCCCCAAAAGTAATATATACATATGTATATTTATATCACCATATGTGTTGCTGCATACATCTGTCTATCTAGACATTCACATACCCATACATCATGTTGAAGATTAAGATTTCTGTGACAGGGTCAATGCCTATGTAATATATGTTCTCCTATTCTTTCTTGGTAACAAATTCCTAAATTACTGATTGCATTCATGTTCCCAGGTTTAAAACTATAGTTCCTAGCCTCCCTTGTAGATAACCCCTCCATAAGTGGACACAGTAAGATAAGGCTTCTGGGAAAACTATTTTAAAGTTCTCACTCAGCAGGCAGGTGTGCCGTTTGGCTATATTTCCCACCTTCCTGTCACCTGGAATATGGGAGTGATGACTAGACTACAGCAGCTTTTTCTGCCTATGAAGTGACTCTGAAGATAGAAGCTAGGAGAAGCTATGATCTGTGAAGGCGGAAATCCTTGCCTATTATGTTTATGGAATATTCTAAGGACCTGACACTTAGGCACCCAGGAAACATGGCTGTTGAGTTAATGTGGCCTTCTATAATGCCTTACTCATCACAATGCTTTCTTGTAGTACTGCAAAGAATAAACTGGAAAAATTCTGGAACCTTTTGAAATGCTAAATAGGGGTTAATAAAATATTGACATCAACAAATACGAAGCAACTGGGACTTTGGCAAAGAGTAGTGTAGGAAGATTTACTCAATCTAAGCTAAAAATAGTGTGGCTTCCCTGGGAAAGATGGAGGCTTGTCCAGCTGAGGTAAACTGTTTACAGTGATTCTGGCCACAAAAATATTCTGAGAGACTCTGAGATATTAGCAGATTCTCACCAAGCAACACATGATTGTAGCATTGTAAAATATCGCAACTTCACCCTTAGAGATATTCTAATGTGTGAACAACTGAACTCATAGACAAACGACAAACTCTTACACTGGATTTTGGGCATCTTCAAATAGGTCTAGGTCTAATGTGTGTCTACAAGTTTTGAAGAATGCCCAATATGCAGTAAGCACTCTGTCCATAAATGTTCGATAACTTGAGTTGAACTGGAAAATTAAGAAACAGGGAACATGAAATTATCTTTTCTTACCTCTTTTGTTCCTTCATTTCACACCTCTCCTTTGGCTTACCCTTTCCAAGGGGAGTCAAGTTTGCTAAGTATATCCATTGGAATAGATTAAGGACTGCTAAAAATTCTATCATTAAAAATGTATTCCCTGTAGATGTATACATTGTTGGTGAATCTTCTTGTTCCACTTATCACATCCCCAAAACGTACTAACACTTATAATGATTCCTTCAAATATTGTGTTAAATTTCTTCCTGTACAGTACATACATCTATCTGTCCATCTTTGCCTTTCTAGATAGAGACATACACATACAAGCACATTAAGAATCGTATGACAAAGACTATTTCTTTTGCTACAGTATAGGCCAAAGAATACTGAGGTAATTTTTTTTTTTTTGTACTGAGACTTGAACCCAGGGGCACTCTGCCGCTAAGCTACATCCTCAGCCCTTTTTGTTTTATTTTGAGACAGTCTTATTAAGTTGCTCAGACTGGCTTCAAACTTTCAATTCTCCTGCCTCAGCCTCCTGGGCAGCGGGGATTACAGGTATGTACCATTATTAAAACTCATAATACTGAGTTTTAAAATCATTTTGACCTTTTTGGTTCTATTTAAGCCCTACACTTTTGTTTCTTCCTAAGTAAAATGAAAAGTTTGAACCAGATCAATCATTTCAAGCCAGGGGCCTTAAAGATTAAAACAGGGTTAGATAAACTATTCTAAATATTTCATGAATCCTAACAGAAATCACGTATGTCTAATGCACTGTGCAGGACAGACTAAAATTTAAATTTTCTGTTGAGATTATATGGATGTAGTATGGTTATATGGGTAATCTGGTGTTGATATTAACTTTTTTTTTTTTAGTTTTTTTGAGACAGAGTCTCACTTTGTAATTCAGCCTGAACTTGAATTCACCGTGTATACCAGATTGGCCTTAAACTCACAACAGTCTTCCTGCCTCAGCCTCCAAAGTGCCTCGATGAAAAGCATGGGCCACCACACCCGGCTGGTGTTAACTTCTGACTGCTTATTAAATCATAACATTTCTGAGACTCATGAGAGAAACACAAACAATTTAAAAATGCTTCTAGGTATCAAATTGAACTCTAAGGTTTTGCATAGCCAAGGAGACTAAGATGTAAAGCTGATGATGTCTGTCGCGCACATCAACTGTGACTCAGCAGAAGTCTTGAAGAAGAGGGAAGGTGTCTGGCACTCAAGCCTCGTCAGGGACCCCATTTCTTCCATCTGCTGTAGCCCAGAGTGCTCTTTCAGAACCAAACCCTTAGCCACAGTTAGAAAGGACTCCCTTTATTGTTATAATGTGCTTATCAACTACCAGCACTTGTCATTATTTAAGGGTACTTGGCATTTCTCAACTGAGATAGAAACCGTCTTTGTATAAACATCCATTGTACCTCATAGTTGTCTAGCATCCAAGGTTGGCCAACACTGTGGAAGACAATTAACTAACCTAATGTGGGCGGGCATGGCTAGATGTCAGGTTTCTGTGAGGATCTACAATTATATTTAAATTGTTTTGTTTTTACAACTGCTATGGTGACCTCATAAAGACTATAATTGCAAATATTTACCAACCCACATAGTTTTAAAAAATAGTTTGTCTTTCCCATGGAGATTGACAGGAAGTAAAATAATTGAAATGCGTGGTCTTTCCATCCAGGTGAATCATTATCATAGGTAAATCAACAGGTTGCTGTATATGAGGCCGCATATGGTAGATATGGAAAAAAATTCCAGAAAAGGTTGGGTAATAATCTTCTTTCCTTTGAGCCCTGCGTAGCATTGTCCTGGATACATAGGAAGCCTTTAATCAATGTTTATTGAAGGGAAACCTAATCATCATCCAAAAACTTTGAGCATTATCTTCAAATATTTGATGAATACTTGGACTGAAACATGTTAAAGACCATTTAAGATCTGAGAGTCCATAATTATGAGTTAATTACCTGCATTGCTCATTTTTGTATCATTCGTTATCTTTGTTGCAGTCTTTATTAAAACATTTAGAATCTGTGGCAATGCAAAATGGTACAGTGATATGGAAAGCATTATAGAAATTCTTCATGAAATTAAAGAGCATTACCATACAACCCAGCAATTCCACTTTGAGGTATATATTCAAAAGAATTAAAAGCTAGTAAGAAGTTTCTAGCAGGGGAGCACAACTATTCTTACACCCTTGACTGAGGAACAGTCCTCTTCTATCAGGTCCTCTTTGCCCTGGCACAGCTTCAGATCGACACATGGAATGGTAAGGGAGAAAGGGGACACCTGCCTGGCCAGCCAGAGCAGCTGAATCAACCCTGGAAATCAGTGGGGTGACAGAGGTCACAGCCATATCACCCTTACATCCATATTCAAAAGAATTGAAAGCAGGAATTCAAACAGATGTTTGTATACTCCTGTTCACAGCACAATTATTTACAATAATCAAAAGGTGGAGGCAACACAGTATTCATTGGCAGACAGATGTTATATAGTCTGAATATTTTTGTTCCCCTAAAATTCATATATTAAAATCTAATCACAGTGGTGTCAGGTATTTTGTCCCTGTGACAGGAAAGTGACTAATATAGGTAAGATTAATATTTTGGATGAAGCTGCCTATGTACTGATGGCTCCTAGATTGTCCAAGACACTAGATAGTTGGACAAATCTTCTGTAGGCTCAACTCAACAAACCACACAGGATGTGATAAAATGGTTCCTTAAAGATAGCATCTTCCTCAATTGGTTATGATGATTAAACAAGCAGCATGTGTAACTGTGAACTTCCAGTTGATATAGTCTGTTTTAGTTAAATGTTTTCTAGATTGGCTCAAACACTAAATGTACTTCATGCAGAAAACCTAGCCCTCTGAGTCTCTTCTCACTCTTAATTCGCTCCCTCAATCTCTTTATCACTGAGTCAAATCCTTGCCTGATTTCCCAATGGCGTCAATACTTTGCTAATTTTTTGCTCATATACTTCCTAAAAGAAAAATGATGATTCCCCTATACATATTTTAAATTGTCCTTTAAAGTGTTCTTTCAGGTATATTGAGAAATGATATGTTTTCAAGTTTATAGAAAATGAATGTCACTTTGAAAGTAAAAATATTTATTACACTTAAATGTATCCAGTGGATTCTAAAAGCAACAGCTCTTTGATACTCACTGTGTTTGTCATTCATTGCTGTGTAATGAATTTTCTCTAAACTTAGCAGTTGAAAACAATCAGTTTTTCTGGATCAGCAAAAGTCTCTTAAAAGACTGCAATCAGTGAGTCAGCCAGGGGTCTGTTCTTGTTCGAAAGTTTGCCTGGAAGAGAACCTGACCCTAAGCTCATTCACATGGGTGTTGGCAGAATTGGCTCCTTGCTACTAACCAGAGGCCACCTTCAGTTCCTTGCCAGTTGGCTGTCTCCACAGTGCAGTTCACAGTAAGACAACTGGCTTGCTGCCGAGCCAGCAAGAGCAAGAAAGAACAAAGGAGGATGAGAAAATCATAGTTTTTATAATCTCATTGTGAAGCCTCTTCTATCATTTATGCTATTTTCTTTTTATACGGCAAGTCATCAACTCAAACCCTGGAGATGTGTTTACCAGGGCAAATATTGGCAGTAGAGAGGGGGACCATCCTACAGAGGTTTCCCATCATTGACGTTTTTTTAAAAAGTATGATCTAATAAAGTCACACTTAAATGTTAGAAAATGTTGTCAACTCGTCTCTTTAAACTCATAATTTTAACCTTATAGTCTGCTCAGAAATTTTTTTCTAATGTAACATACATTTATACTTGGAATTATTTTATTGACCATATGCTTTTTCACTTTAAGAAAATTGTGTTTGAATTCAAGTTTTAATTTTAAAAATTTCCTATAATCTCATGGCTTTAAGGATGATTTTTGGGTTAATTATTATTCATTTCTTATTAGTGCTACATGAGCATTTAATAAATTTGATAGATAATTACAAAATACAAAAAATGCCATTGAAAATATTTTGCTTAATGGCAAGGGTTGCTTTTTAAGTTACTTCATTTCTCTTTCTTGAATATTATTTAGAATGAATCAAAGCCATAGTAAATGAGGGGAAAATAAAGTGTTTATTAATGATGATTGCAGAATACCATCAATGCATTTCAGGGAAATTTATGTCATATTGCCATTAAATCAGTCCAGACTTAAGAGATACATGGGAGGAATGAAAAAACCAGTGAGTGGTTAGATTATAAGTAAAAATTAATATGGACTTAAAGTACTCAAAAATTCTGGGAGAATGAAAATATTTCCTTTGCAAAACTAAATAAATGCTAATGCAAGTAGAAAAACCCAGTTTGCTTTCTGAAAATGAAAAAAAAAAAATCTTTTCTCCAGCCCAGCAATGCAACAAAGATGTATTTGTAAAGGGTACAAACAAGAAAATTTTGTAAGAGAAAAAAAATACTTCTTGACTCTGTTTTCACAAATTTGTGACATCATCACAGTACTACGTTATTTTCAGTGCTCTTCTCTAATGAAACTGGGTATTTTGCTCCATTTAAGAGGAATTCCATTTGGTTGAGATACACATACACTTGCTAGGCATGTAGACAGCGTCATATTCACATACATGTGACAAAAATTCATTCCTGCATTGGCTATGAGTGATCATGCACAGTGCAATAAAGTTGTCAAAACTCATCGGTGGAATAAACATGAATAATGGCATTCTCTATGTTTGAAAGAAAGAATCCCAGTGAAACAAAAGTAGTGAGCCAATGTTAACTTTCAAATACGCATAGATATTTGGTTTATGGCATAAGATGATCTGTTTTACAGACAAAAGTTTCTGCACTTTCCAAAAAAGAGACTGGCATACTATGAATCTTGCAAACATTAGAAGTCCATTGAATTGGAAATGACATTTAGTGACTTCAGGGCTCATGAATGATTATCTGAAATTTATATAATTTCCTATTTGAAATTAGGAAGCTTTGATTGATAAAGTGCATGGAATGTAAAGAATTGGAAGCTGAATATCTTACTAGAAATTGTTTTTGTGAAGAAAGGGTAACCATCAATGCATTTATATGAAGATAAAAGAGATAAATGTATTACTATTCTTTTAAAAAAATGTGTTAACATTATTATTTTGCAATACTGGGAACTGAACCCAGGGCCTTCACACTAAGCTACATTCTGAATTCTTTTTTATCTTGTTAGTTTGAGGAAGATCTCTATAAATACAACCTTCCCTCCACAGCCTCCCAGAGTGCTGGGTTTACAGGCATATGCCACCACATTCTGCACAAGGTGAAATGTACTGTATGCTCAAAAACATAAAAAAAGAAGTTTTACAGTCCACAAAAGAAGAGCAGAGACTTCAAAAGGATTTCAAAGATAGGAAATAGGCAAGGAACTTCAAAGAAAGAAGAGGGGAAAATGAAGGTTTTAAATCTGTCTACTAGCAAAGTCTCTGATTTTACAGAGAGATTAAACTGCTACCTTCAGCCCTGCCTTTGGTCGAATGATTTATTAATTTGTTTCAAAAGAATTCCAAATTTGGGTATTTTTATATTAAACACATTTAAAAGATTTAAAGAAATAAAGTATTGATTAATGAATCAGGGAGACTTAATTTTTATCATAATTTTTTTCTCCTCTAAGATAATGTCTTATATGTTGCCAAGGCTGGTTTCGAAATTCTGGGCTCAAGTAAGACTCCTGCCTCAGCTTCCAGAGTACGTGAGATTAGAAGGACAGGACATTGGCACTAGACCTGGCTTAATTTTCACAGTATGATATATGTAGGTATGTACGTATGTATGTATTATAATACTGGAGATTGAACCCAGAGCCTTCACATCGAACTCTATCCTCAACCCTTATTATTTTCTATTTTGAGATAGTATCTCACTAATTCACTAAATTGCCCAGGTTTGGCTGGACATTGAGATTCTCCTGCTTCTACCTTCCAGAGTTCTGAGTTCTGAGATTACAGGTATATATCACCATAACTTTTAAAGAACATGGCCATGTTTTTTTCTCAGTATGACCAATACAAAAGTGGGAATTGAGGGATGACATGATAACTGCATGAACAAATTTGTAAGTGTGCATTAAAATTAAATAATTATATTTACTAGATGTGGTGGCACAGGCCTGTAATCTCTGTTTTTTGGGATCACATCTTGGAAGATAGCCTTGGCAATTAAGGGGGACTTAGTCTCAATCAGATTTTTAAAAGGGTTGGGAATGCAGCTTAGTGGTAGACTACTTGCTTAGCATGTGAGTGAGTCCTTGGGTTTGATCCCTCATATCAAAAAAAGTGTGTTTATGTAAATGTGATAAAAAGTATGGGACCTCAATGGTGCTGGATGTGTGTAAACACACAGTTTGTGAATTGGATTTAAGCAAGAGTTAAGAACGTTGAAAATTTCCTTACTCCATAGAGAAGTTTCCACTTTGACATTCTCAGGAAAAAGTTTAACATTTCACAAGTTTTTATATGAATGATTGCATCAGTTGAGAGGGGGTATGTGAAACTAATGAGATTGTGGGAATTCTCAAATATGTAGAGCAGGGTAGAAACTCAGTCAGGATTTCTGTGTTACAAACTTGAGCCCTGATCTCTTCTTTTTCAGTAAACCTTCATCTTTGCTCCTGACACTTTCCCTTGACTGTATGACACCCACCCACCTTATGGAATAGAGATCAATTGGTTTAAAATTAACTGGTTATGCATGTTAATTACCCTAGAAAATGCCTTTGGAATAACATCTAGACTATTGTTTTCCCAAGCAACTGGCCACTATAGTCTAGCTATGCTGACACATAATAGTAGCCATTATGGTAATTAATTTAATTAATATTATTATATAGATAAGATCTAATTTTAAAAAATTTTCTTTCTCACCTTTTGGATGTTTTAGTTTACAAGCCATTAAAACAGTAAATACATTTGTATTTATTTATATAATTGGAATTCTATATTAGAGATTAGTGTTAACTATAATTGAAATAAAAGTAGTAGGCATGTATGATGTTTGGGTTCCTACATCAAAAGAAGTATGAGTTTACACATATAAATATTTACTCATTGTGTGAAATTCTAAGATACCAGAGTTATCATTGATTTCCAACTGGAGAATGAAAGACTGTAGTAGATATTGGTAGTAATTTGTCAAGATATTACCAACTGGGAGAATCATTTGGATTTATACAAAGCAGATCTTAAAAAATACCTACAAACATGCATATCATTACAGGACCCACTACTGGCCCCTACTATCCATTGAACTGCTTTGTGTCACTATAGATTATATTTATCCACATATGACACCAATAGAATCACTCATACATAAACTTCTACCTTTGTCCTCTTTTGCCCAACAAAACACTTTTCACCATCCATATAGCTGCATTTTTATTACTTTATTCCATTTTAAAAAGTAAAACAGCTTTACTGAAGTGTAAGTGACATCCAACAAAGTGACATCCAACAAATTGCACACATTTATAATCTATGATTTGATAATGTGCAGAAAAGAGTTACCATTGCAGGCCAAGACTGCTATTCTCAGAAAGGTCAGCTTTCAAGGTTGGAATTTGGAGAGGCTCTGCCATCCCTGATAAGAGTAGCTCACTGTGCCTAAACACTGAATAAACAACATAATTTATACTGAACACCTGCGTGTTATTTCTGACAGTTCTGCTTTGATTCTTTCCACTGGCATAAGGGATAGTCATAAACACACACCGAATCCTGTGGGTCCCAAAGGATCACTGAACATGGAAGTGAGTTTCAAGATCTCCAATAGGAATGAGTTTTGATCAAAATACATATGTTACTATTTCTTCTAGTTCACTGATTTTTTTTTTTTTTTGTACCAGGGATTGAACTCATGACTTAGCACCTGCCACATTGGCGCTTATGGCCCTGCTATCCCCAGCCCAAATTCACCAATTTTGTCTTCCTTAGAGAAGTATAACCTAATCTAATTTCAGATACTGTATTCTTCACATCATTCCATTTGGTCCTATTACGTCTTCTATTTTGCTCTCCATTATGCTCAGTCATTGTTTGGCAGCCTTAAGTACTTGGGCATATTTCTAATAGCTAATAGATGTTTTAATGCTTTCATCTGCTAATTACACCATCTCTGCCACTCCAGGGACTGTATCTTTGATTTATCTCCTCAGGAGTCACTTTTTTTTTTTTTGCCTGTTTGGTAAGTTTTGCCAGAAGTTACGTATTTTTACTTTATTGATGACTCTGTTTAGTTATATTTCTGTAAAAGGTATTAAAATTTTCTAAGTATACAAGTACTTGTAGGTGAACTTTCTTATTTTTAGACTCATCTAGGCCAGGTTTAAAATGACTTTAGTCTAGGAATAGTCTACCTCACTTTTAAGTTGTGCCCTTTCTGGGGTCTCTTTCAAATGCTCCATATATTTAAACGTATGGAGTGAGTTCCTCACTCTGGCTACGGAGAGAGCGGTAGAGAGAGAGAAGAGAGGTTAGTTATCCTCAACTATGTGTGTGCTCTGGGAACTGTACTTCTGAGAGCTTCCCAGTACTTATCCTGTGCCCAGAGCTTGTTCTTGCCTGAATTTAGGAGGTTTTATCCTGTATGTGTGTTATCCTGTATGTGTGTAAAATAGCATTCTACTACAGACTCAGTAGGTCTTGTATGCTTATTTCTGGAATTCTCTCTGTGCTTCTCCCTCTGTCCTTTACATGCTAACCACCTCAGCCTCCAAGAATTCCAATAATTTTACCCTCAACTAAGATTTGTTGGCCTTTGTTGGGCTCTCCTTCTCTCCCCTGTTAGCCAGAAATTATTTGCCAATAGAAAGATCACTTTATTCATTTCCTTCTTTTTTTTTCAGAATTCCCAATCCTACATTGCTTTTTGTCTAATATTTTAAAATACAAGGAAGTGAACAGAATATATGTATTACCATTTCTTAAGAAAGTGAGACAAAGATACATGTATGTGTATATTTATATTAAAATACAGTAAAAAATACTACTTTTAAAGATAATTACTTGAAGTTTTTATTCCAACCATAAAAGCAAAACTAGATCTTTAATTATCATACCATTGTAAATAACTAGAAAACTGGAAGAATGATAAAGCATAGAGATACCATCTTTTTTCTAGCTGCACAGTGCTCCATTTAGTGGGTATTTAATAGTTTATCAACCCAGTCTATGACTGATGAACACCTGAAAGAGTCTTAATAATTCTATTGCTAACAGTACTGAAATAAAGAGCATTGTAAAAATGTTTCCATAGATTTTCCAGCATAGCCTTCAGATACATTTTTAGAGGTGGGATTACTGGATCAGGGGTAAATGTATATATAATTTGGCTAAATATTAACAAACTTCCCTTAGTAAGTGTCTTATCATTTTTTATTCTATCATAAATCAAAGAATGCTTACTTTCTTACATCCAGTCTCACAGAGTATGTTGTCAAATCTTTTTTTTTTTTTTGGTACTGGGGATCAAACTCACGACTGCGTGCTTGCAAGGCAGACGCTTATGCCGCTGAGCTAAATCCCCAGCCCTGTTGTCAAATCTTAAGATTTTTCCCTACACAATGCGAAATGGCACACTAGTGTAATTTAAATTTGTGCTTGTCTCACAGTGAATATGTATGTGTAAGAGCCACCTGTTTTTCCATGTTTATAAATTACCTGTGGCCTCCTCTAGATTGTTTTCAATGGAATTTTTGGTCTTTTCTCCATTTTTAGAAACTCATAAGCTGTGATACATTTGCACATGGCATCTGATTTGTCTTAGTTTATGTATGGTGTCTTTCATCATGTAAATGCTATATATTTTTACATTATCAAATTTATCAATTTGTTTCCCTTTTTGAGTCTCAGTCCTGAAACTTTTCCTCATTCATAAGTTGAAGAAAATTGCCCACATACTTATTAAATACCACAGTTTCATTTTTTACATTTAAACGCATCCATGTGGAATTTTTCCTGACGTGCTGAATTCATTCGATTTCATCCTTTGTTGTCTTGGGTAATTTGTTTCCTCTGGACTACCTACCCATAAAGCTGGAGACTTGAGATACTCATCTAAGAAAGCATAGCAATGGGAATTTATTTTTCAAGTCTAGGAAATGGACTTAAGACATTTGATCACATCATTCCTAGACAGCAAACTTAGCTTCAGTGAAAATAATGCTAAGGAACGTCGAGGGCAGACAGTCTTCTAGGGTCTGTAATGTGTGTCAACAGTTTAGGGAGTACAATGAAGTCACGACATGGAAAACATTATTGTTTGGAAACTATCAATAAACTGCCTCATTGCTATAGTATGTTCCTATCTCCCAAGTTCCTTTGTTAAAACTTAGCCCCCAGTGCAAAATGAGATGTCTTTTCCATTTCCTTATGACTCATTAATATTGATTTGGGCAGTCCAAGCACTATTACTATATTTTATTTTTTGTAGCCTGCACTGGTGTTTCCTTACTTTTGATGAAAGAGTTCTCTGGGAATTTACACATCTGCTTTTGCTTCCCAAATAAGTGGGTGCTTTTTCATTGCTCTTTTAAACTCCTGACATTTTTCTGTGGTACAATATTTAAGGCAGAGTAAGTCACTTAATTTCATTTTGGGGGTGATAACTTGCTGCCCATCTGTCTTAACTAAGTACATGGTGTCAGTAGAGGAAATCTTAAGATCCTGAATGTGAAAGTTAAAAATTGTTCAGCATTTAGAGTTAATCAATAACTATAACAGCACAGGATATTGGAAATTTTAAAATGAAAAGTACCGAAGGCCAACTTGATAAATTTAGCCGGCCACTTCTAAATTTAGCGCCATTGTCACTCATAAACCACCTTCCAGTTCAGGCCTGGGCTGCTGGGTGCTAACAGTGCTTCCTGCGCAGCCCGGTCCCAATCGGCGCTGCACAGCACGCCGGAGAGGAACCAGAGGGGGGCGCCGTGGCAGCGGGGACGCCGAGCAAGGCTCCGGGGCTGCCTCCGACACCTTAGTATTAGTGACAGAGACTTTTTGCGCCACCCGGTAGTCGCGCCCGTCCCAGGGTTCTTCAGACCCCAGATCGCCTGGGGCGGCGGCCTTGGCCTCTAACCGCACCGGGAGACGGCTGAGGTCCCGGAGCGCGGCGCGGCCGGTTTCGTCCGGGCTCGAGCTTCCCAGCAGCGCCCTCCCCGGGGCGGGCCCTAACTCCCGGTGCTGCGACGAGTGGGCGGCCAGAGGCTGGTGGCCAACAGGGTGAGCGGCTGCAGGAGCTGCAGAAACGGCCCTGGAACGCAGCAGCCGCGGCGATCGCAAGAGAAACGAGACCGCCGTGGAGAACGAGGACGAGGAGGAGGAACTACAGCGGAAGAAAGAGTGCCGCCGCTGAGCAGGGAGGCGGGTCCTCTGGGCTGTCCCCGCAACTGTTCCGGGACGCAACCCCGGGAGCCCGCCCGCCTTCTGAAAGGTGCTGGCCAGGTAGCTCTCCACCCTGAGGGCATACTGCCCAGCCCCTCCCGGCGCCTGGGAGCCAGGGAGCGCGGCGCCCCGAACGAGGCGCCCTTGAGCCGCAGCGCGGCGCAGGTCCGCGGCCGAGAGAAGGAAGCGCTGTCCCTTCCCGCGCAGCCCGGCGTCCCCACCCCGTGTACTCTAAACCTTACAGCGCGGGAGCGAGCGGCGCGGCCACGGAGGCGCCGAGGAGGGGCGAGCGGCCGCCGGGCAGCGGTGTGCCCTCGGGGGACACGGCGCCCGAGAAGAGGCGACGGCGTGGCGGCGACGGCGCGGCGCGCGATGGCAGCTGCTTAGCCCGGCGCGCGCGGAGCAGCCCAGAGCTGTGGCTGGCCAGACGGGGCGGCTGGACTGGGGGCGCTGCAGCCCGGACCACGGAGATGGGCACAGAAGCCGGCGAAGGCATCACTTTCTCCGTGCCGCCCTTGGCCTCCTCGGGCTTCTGCACCTTCCCTGAGGGCGGCAGCTGTCGGAAGGGAGGAGCGGCGACGGTGACCGAGGGCGAGACGAGCTCGCTGCCACCGCCGCCGCCAGCGGGCAGTTTTTGGAACATGGACAGCGCCGCAGCCCCCGGCTCTGCGTGTCCTGCTGCCGCCCCTGGGAGCAGCGCCACACGGTGCCGGGGCAACTCTTCAAGCGGTGGCGGGCGTCGGACCACCGTGGCATATGTGATAAACGAGGCCAGCCAGGGGCAGTTGGTGGTGGCCGAGAGCGAGGCCTTGCAGAGCTTGCGAGAGGCGTGCGAGGCAGTGGGCGCCACCCTGGAGACCTTGCATTTTGGCAAACTAGACTTCGGGGAAACCGCGGTGCTGGACCGTTTTTACAACGCAGGTGAGTGTGTAGCTCGTTTGCAGTCCTTGGCGGTGCTGTGGAGGCCCAGTTTTCCCATCGCTGTCTTGGGGCGGGGGCGCGTAGTTTGTTTTCTTTCTGGGCAGGGAGCATGCTTCCTACTTACTTTTCGCCCCACCTTGCGGTCAGAGAGCCTAGCTTCGTGACTTCACCTTGCGCTGGGAGCTCAGAGGAGAATGTGCGTTTGTGCATGCGAAAAACCATTGTGTGTTTGTGCGGGAGATCCACTAATTTCCCAGGCGCTGGATCCCTGGTGTCCGTGAGGTCGATCTCAAAACGTGTTTCATAGCAGTGCGAGTATTTGCTCCAACCAGCTCTTCTCCATACCGTGTGTTTCCTCCTTCTCTTAGGTTTGGCCCCTCTTTTTCCTTTACACAAACCTGTGACCCTTTTAGATGACAGTCTCCTTTTCTCTGTATAGTTTTGAGAGTGCAGAAAGGATGGCTGTGTCTTGCAGCCAGCAGCACGCAAGAGTTTGCATGTCCTGTCCTGATCTTTCTCAACTCAGTTAACCTTCAACAAGTTTTAATAGCTTCAGTTTCCCATTTCTTACCAACTTTAACTTTAAAGTAATTACTTCACAAAGTATTAACAGACACTACTGACTTACACTAAGTGTGTGTGATAGCTTGGTTAAGACCAAGTCTTTGGTAAAAACAAGTCTGTTTTTTGCTTTTTTTTTTTTAATTACCCATGTACTGTGATGGATTGGAAAGTTTATAATTTGGCATTATTTAAAACGCTGATATACTAGCTAGTGACTGAGAACAGTTTGGCTATTAAAGTGTTTGCTAGCATTATTCATGAAAAAAAAATGTATCTTTGCAGCTTATTATAGATTTCAGAACGTGCTAGGCAGTTGTAGTGACTGGAGCAATTAGCTGTTAGCAACTGTAAGGCGTGATCACATATTACTGAAATTAACTGTTGGCACCCTATAATTCAATGTGCAGAATATAGACATTTTTTTAAATTGTAGATGAAAACCTTGGCTTATTGGTTTCACAACAATATACTTTTGGCAATTTTGATTATATTTTTTATGCTTCTTATGCTCCAATCTCATTTTCAGTTCTGATTTTCTGTAGCCTCTTCAAAATACCTGAAGTAGGCTTATGTCAGTTTTGGAATTTGGCCAATGCTGAATATTTTAAGAACAAGAAGAACTTCATGTTAAGTAAGCCATACTAAATAAACCAAGACTCACTGGTTCTGGTATTTTTTCCAGTTTCAGGCTTCATAACTGAACATGAGTGTAATATATCATAACTTGATTCTTTGGGTGGCTTGCTATAAAAATTACATAAACATAACTTTTTAAAAATTATAGCACCCTTATTTTTGGATAACTTGAAGAGAGTGTTGGACAGCTGAAAGATATGAGAGAAAATTACCTAGCAAACTACTTGAGCCTCTTTTTATTACAGTGATTGAGCAGTTTGTTCCTAGGGCTATAGGAAAAAATCTTAAACTCTAAGCTAATTTGAAAGAATCCTTTAACAAGGTTCTCTTTCTGAAGTTCTCTAAATGCTATCTCTGGGAAAGGCAGCTGGCCACACTTGAAGGCTGAGGCATGAGGGTAATGAATTTGAGACCAATCTGGGCAACATAATGAGGACTCTGCCTTGATACATGTATATTTTGGAGGGAGGAGGAGAAAAGGTTAGAAAAGAGCTAATATTTAAACTGTTACTCATTTAATTTCCCAAATGAGCCTAGGAAGGAAGTACCTACCTTTTAGCATTTAGCATTTAGACATCCATAACTGGCCTCAGGATTCTTGAGTAATAATTGCTCAATAAAAGTCTCCATTTCAGGTGGCTGCCCCTGAAGGGTCACGTGCTGATCTGGCTGCCCCTGTTAGATATGCTGACGTACTCTCAGAATCAAAGGAAGCTCCTCATCTTGGAATCATAGGATAGAGTGCTGGCATTTCTGGGCAGTGAGTGAAAGTAAGGATGGCAGGCTGTGGGGAGACCCTTTTTTTCTGTCCTGCTGTGTCCTAACCCATGGCTTCTTTAAACCTAGACAGCCTCAGTTTAACCCCTGCCCACCTGGATGACATGAACTTCTTGCCATCTTATTCAGCATGAGGATGTTACGGAATGGTGATTGTGTCATTTTCATCTAATGGTGATTGTGTCATTTTCGTCTAAACCTTTTGTTCATCTAGACTGAGGGCTATGAAGTTTAATGGTGGCATAACTTGTTTTCCTCTGATATCTAAAGGAGGTTTGCCTTTCTTCCACCAGGAGCTGGCCAACTTTTATTGCTAAGGGCGAGATAGTAGATACTTTAGACTTTGCAGTCTTTGAATTATCTCTCACAACTATTCAGCTTTGCCATGAGAACAGCCATGAATGGTACCTAAACAAATGATGGTGGCTGGGTGCCAATAAAACTTCACTAATGGACACTGAAATGTGAATTTTATACAGTTTAGGAAATACTGTTTTTATTTGTTTCAACTGTTCAAAAAGGAGAAAACCACTTTTAGTGTGCAGGTTGTGCAGACATAGGCAGCTGCAGGCCCCTGGGCTATGCTGACCTTATCTCTTTACTCACTACCTGCCCCTCCAAGGAGTGCTGAATTTTCCTCCCAGCTCTGCTGTGAACCATGTTATTGTGAGGAAGGCCCTTCATCATCTCTAATGGCGATTCTCTGCCTGTAAAATTAGCCCCGGGCTGGAAGTGGGTGGGATTGAACTAAATTTCTAAGATTCCCTCATTTAATTGTGTGAATTTGCAAAGACAAGGCAGCATGGAGCTCTGGGGCAGAGCATTGGAACAGGAGTTTCAGTCTGAATTCTGGTCTTGGTTCTTTTCCTATTTGGAATGAGTCATTTAAAATTTCAGAAAATAGTAGAGGGCTGGCTGGATTGGTATTGGAGGTTCCCTCAAGTTCTCAAATTTTATACTTTAAAATTTCACATTATTCCTATGAACGAGTCATTTCAGTCCATAGAGATTCATTCTGTCCCAGTGTGGGAAGCTCAGAGTTGGTGAGGAGGGCAGAGACTGTGCCTTGGCTGTCACGGTGTCTCTTTGAGGGTCACACAGAAGCTTCAGGCTCACGGGGAACAGCTCTGGAATCATAGTATGAGTGGGTCGACTCAGTGGTAGCTTCTTGAAGGTGGCCATACTTGGACCTAGATGGAGGAGTGAGCTAGGACTATCTATCAGGGCCTTGTCATTTAACAGGAAACAGTACTACTCAAGTAGCTCAATTGAATGGAACGAGTAAGAATTTAAAGCAAAGCACGGAGACATTTTTGCAAACTTTGCCTGTCTTTGCATACTGATACCTCTTTTTTGCTGTGCTAGGGATTGAATCTAGGGTCTTGCTCATGCGAGTGGTCTACCACTGGTGTTTTATTGAAGAACAGATTGCAGTTAAAGGTTTTCACTGATTTCCATAATCTGATTATTATTTAACTTTATTCTAGATTGTTCATCTAATATACTTATCATTCTGAAAGGTGAAACTGCATTATTAATGCTTTTGTGAAAATTCATCTTTCTTACATGTATAAGAATCTATCTCAAAGAAATGGCAAATGCCAACCTAACCACACCCTTTCCCAGCCTCCTGCATTGTAGGTAATAAAATTTTATAAAGCTAAGAGATGTCAGTCATACAAAAAATTTTTAATGAACATAGCCATGGATATGGAATAGGGATTATTATTCCCTTGTTTTGCTTATGAGGACACTAAAGCATAAAGAAGTTATATGTACTCATTCAGATGAAATGATTTAAGAATTCTGATTGGAGGCAGGAGCATAGTTTTCCTTAGAAACAGTATTACAGGTGGTAGATTCTGGTACTAACCTAGAAAAACTCTCTTTACTTAGTCTATGGAACCCACTCATCATTTTAAACATTGAGGAAAATTATGTTTCTGAAACTTAAAACCAGTACTTTGAATATATCTTTCTCTGTGTTAAATCAGTGACTTTTAGCTTTGATAATAGCTTTTGGTAGCATTGTGGTCAGATGTAGGAGCATGAACTTGGATTCATGAGGGTGATGGACATGGAGACTGTGGAAAAGGCTGCAGAGAGGAGGAGAAGAATACTGAGGGAAAGAGAGGGGCTATTGCAGCAGGAGCCATTAACACTTTCAGTTCTTTCAGCCTTCTTCCCTTCCTATCCAGTGTATGGCCCTGACTTCCTGTTGATATAAGACCCAGGGACCTTGCTTGGTCTCAGACCACCTGTCTCCCTGTTGGTGGGCACTGGATTAGATTGGCTGCCAGCTTCCCCTTTCCCTGCCACCAACCATCACATCCGCCTGGGCCTTCCTCCTAGCCCGGCTCTCTGCAGATTGCAATCTCTTATTACTCAGCCTTTCACCCTGTATCAATAGCAATAGTGGGGAACCGGAAAGAAGCACATGATAGTTGAAACACTAAGAATTTAGATTTTGTTCTTCATCCATGTGTGTTTATGCTTTACACAAGCTCCTGATGACGGTGGCCCATTTTTGACATTTTGCCAGACAGGCACCTGACCTTTCTGGTCTTTGGCTCTTCTTTCTTCCAGTACAGTTCCTTAGGACTTTCAGTTTTATTTGGCAAAATGAAACAAAACATGACCCTGTGTCTCACCTACCAGGGACTAAGTTCTTGAAAGTCTTTCAGCTGACTGCTCCATTTCTGCTTTCAAATCTAGTGAAGCTTTCATGTACATTGTCATATACTTTAAGAGAGAGGAGGTACAAAGTGTGTACGTCCAAAATAATTATTCTTTTGAACCAGTTTTTAAAAAATTAAGATTGACATGTGCTTGCCAATATCTTAATTTTTCCAAGTAAGGATATATATAGAGAAAACTCACCAACCAGCTACCTATTGCAGTAATTTATTAAGACAGAAAGATGTTTTTAATGTTAAAAACAGTTTCGAGAGGGCATAAGCTTGGAATAGAGGACAGCACTTTGCATACGATAAATGTATAGAAGAGCTCAGTATTTATCACTTACTTTCCCCATTTCACCATGGATTAGTGGAAACTTTATCATGCCAGTCAGCAGGCAGTGTTTGCCAACCTTACAGCTTCTTTCCATTTTTCAGTCATGCTAGTTACGGAAACAGCCTTAGTATGATTATCAGGAGAGCAAACAGAGATAAGTTCACTAAAGGAAAAAAAAAGACTCTGGTTTGGAGGGATTGTAAATCCATCCCTGTGGTGTCCAGCACCTGGTATCTGAGCTTTTCACTTTGCTGGCTCGTTACTGGGCCAGCTATTGCCACTCCACAGCGCAGCACACTATCCTTCCTCTTGCTTTCTTGGATAACTGGTCTGCTGAGGCAAAATTAAGTTTTCTAAAAGAACTTTACCAGAAACTTAGAAATAAAAAGAAAATCTAAAAATTAAACACCAAAGTACAAAAATAGATTGATTTTTAGAGCACTTGTTTCTTACCTGATACAGCCCACTGCAGATGGTCCTGGCAGAACCTACTTCCCAGGCCTTTGGGACCCTGGTTTCCCTCTTCAACTTGGCCATCTCTGGTCTTCTTAAGGCAGTCATTCGTTGGCAGTGTAAACTGGTTCCATCTTTAGGTGAAACTTGTTCACAAGAGCATAGCACAGTGTTGTTTCTCTAGGGCTGTGGGCTGGTGGCAGCCTGCTGGAAGTTTGAGGTCAGTTCCTTTTTGGTGGCTGTGGGGAATGTCCCTTGCTTCTCATTGCAGGGTCCTGGTTTGGGGCCTTTGCAGTTCCTGTTTCTGTTTGCAGAGTAAACTTGGTTTGTGGTTTCTTTGGGGAGCAATGGGAAATTGACAAGCACAAAGTCCAATGAATGTGCATGTTTTCCCACCCATTGCAAGGTACCATGTCTGGGACCCAATTGGTCCCTTCACACACCAGCCAAACTGGGAAAGTGAAACCATAGGAAAGTGTGTTGTTGGTTAGTCCTTCAGGGCTAACAGTATACTATGAAATGATGACCCCTTTCATTGTATGACATATTCCCCTTTCCATTACCTGTGGGGGTCTCACCAGAGCCTTAGAATGTGCCAGCATCTCCTCCACTCCACTAGAGCAAGATGAGAGTTGGAAATGTGGGAAATGTAGTCAGGGCAGGCAATGCTGCCGAAACTACAGCCCTATCAGGTAAAAACTTGGGATCACTGCTTTGGGAAAGGTGTAGCCTTGTATGTGTGTGCTGGGATTGAACCCAGGGCTGCCTATGCATGCTAACCATGCACTGGCCCACTGGGCTATACCTCTAGTTTGGGAAAGATATAGCTTAAAGATAGCCTTACCTTCCTGTAGTTTGGAAATAGGTAGGGAAACTGGCAATATTTAAGAAAGATACCTTATTTTCAGGGAATAAAATTAAATTTGTGTAATTCTGCTAGTGTTACAACAAGAGAAAAGTGGAAATTTAGGTGAAATGATAAATTACAAAAAAAGCCATTGAGCCGGGTTTTTGGTTGTTTTAATACATTAGTTTTCCTGCTGACTGGAGATGTTTATTAGGAATAGAAACAGAAAAGGAAGAAGGATGTTCAGAAATAGAAAAGGAAGAAGGATATGCGACAAAGCTGATTTTCAGTTTTGTCTAATTGTTTAAATTTTTAAAAATGAGTACTTATATTTTTTGTGTGTTTAGTTGCTTTTCTTTTTCCCCCAAAAGAAAACATTAAAAACTAAGTTCTTAACCCAAGCTACAGTGTGATAATTTTCTCAGGGGAACCAGGAGGGAGGAGAGAGAATTTGAATGTTAAATGCATCTCCTGCTTGGTACAGTCATTGGAGAGCATACCTGTGTAACTTAAATGCTATTGAAGCTGTTCAGGATAGTAATAACATTCCATTCCAAGCAAACTTTTTCTTTTACAGAGGTTAATCAATAATGAGGAAAACATTTGCCTTTGGTATATGATTCATACAGGAAGGAAGTTGTATCCCTTTATACAAGGAATCTCTAAGTACAACTGTGACCAGTTTTATTAGTGTTTTCCAGTACTTTTAATTTCTTCCTTACCTGTGGCCTCCTTCTGAACAGATCCATGGAGGAAAGCAGCCCCAGTGAATATCAGGGAATGTCAGGCCTTCTGTCTACTGGCTTTAAACCATATAGAACAAAGTATTTGCCTAAGCTAGAGAATCTTTCCTCCTTTGAAAATATTGATGACCACTACTTCTTATTTAAAAAGCCATCCAAGGCAATTATGTCTCAAATACCTGTTAATGTTACATTCAAGTTTTCTAATATGTTTATTGTGCCAAATAGTAGATTAGACCTGGGACAGCCAGGACCAGAGTGTGATTTGTAGATTCAGAGGCCACAGCTTTTACCTCTAGCTGGCATTTCCCATTCCTCAGGTGAGTTCGTGTGGCTATGTCAGAATGATCATGTGAATATCTCTTGTTCAGTGCTATCTCATCCTCTTGTTTTGATCTTCTTATTAAAAGATGATCATCTCTGTAAAAGAACTAGATGTGTAATTATTTATATTTTATAATTGTAAAGATATACAACTTGGCTTTAATAAATCAAGTGATTGAAAAGGTGTCAAAGTTCCTCAACTACCCAGATGACTTTTCCACTGTACCAAGTTCTCCCTTGAAATGAAAAACACTCAGAACACATATCCTTCTTAAGAGCATCAGGTATAATGTGTTGATTGATGATAGTGGCACTATTACAGGTCTGAATCGTACTAGAGATGCTTAACTTCTGGTCCCTTCTTGCTAACACTTTTCAGTGAGTTTTTAGCTGACTAAAATTTTTCTGTCAGTACTAACAAAGGCGTGTGGCTGTTAGGCTAATCCTGGCTTCGGTTGCTTGGCTTTAGGCTATAAAATGGGCTTTTTCCAGATAAGTGCTGGGCTATTTCCTATGCTTGACAATCAGATGGACTGCCAACCAATGGACCAAAATAAACCTTTCTCTAGAATGGTGCAGAGAGGTAGGCTTCAATCCAACCTTGTCTTGGTTCCCTGAGAAGTTTTGGCTCCTGAGTCTGATTCTCTTTCCCCTACTTCTCAGTAATTCAGCTCTGTGTTTATTAATTGCCTGTGATGTGCTTCTTAGTGCAGCAGATGCACTGAAGAACTTCAAAAGAGAAAAAGGTATTAATCTTTAGGAGAATAAAGGTCTGTGTGAAGGATGTCATTTGTAGGAAATGGCTGCACCTTGGGACCATAATGTTAGTGAAATATATCAGACACACAAGGTTAAGTATCATATTGTTCCTTTTGTATGGAAAACCTTATGTTGGTTACTTTTCTCTTGTTGCTGGGCCAAAATACTCAACACCCAAAATGAAGGAAGGAAAGTTTTATTTAGCTTACAATTTTTGGAGGTGTCAGGCCATAATCAGCTAGTTTCAAGGCAGGGTGACCTGGCACTGGAACAACACTTCAAGGCAGCAGTCAGAGCAAAAGGGGGAAACATGTCTCTCCTCTCTTATATTATAGACAGGTCGCACCCCACCCCCCAGGGCAGGTGTAGAACTTACAAAACTTTGTGCCCTCCTCTTGGGCAGGATGAGGATATTTACAAAGTAAGGATCCTGGCTGCTGCTGAGTTTCTCAGTTAAAACTTCTAAACTTCCCAAGTTGACACAATATATCAACAATAACAAACCCAGAATATAAATAAAGAGAAAAATGAAAGATAATAAAAAATAGGGAGATAGATCCTTCCAAAGGAGAAAGGGAATCTAGGGATGGAAAGAGAGAAGAGGCGGAGAAGGGATAAAGGATGAAACAAACAAACAAACAAACAAACAGGAATTGGAATGTGTTATGCATATGTATCAGCACCACACAGGATGTAAACATTAGGTACTACAGACGTATATAAAAGAAAAAAAGGAAGTGGAAGAAGAGATGGATGGAAGGGGGAAGGAGAGAAGGGAAAGGAAATAAAAAAAAGAATTAAGCTGTCATGTACATCTACCAACTTCCCACAAAGAATGTAAACATTATGTACTACACACATGTACTAATTAACTAAAATGATAAAAATATAAGATGCAACTGAAAAATATGGTGGATGTTTAAATGAGTGAAGATTTTACTACAGTAAAAGACATATTTCCATGAATCCTCAAAACAGTTTCCCTTGCTTCTAGCATATTTATCCCATTGTTATGACCATTTTCTGAAGCAGTTCTGAAACTACCGTTGCATGAGTGTCTTTAGGTGGGCTCTTGTGACTGCCTTGATGTACTGACTCAATTAAAAATATTTACCTTCTATGGTCTTTAGACTTTAGGGGAAGAAATAGAAGCTGCATGGTTCTAGAGATAATGAATAAGGCAGAAGAGGGCACACTGTAGTGTTTTTATAAGCCTGCCTATCTGTCGGATGACACTCAGCACCAACATGCACTATATTTTAAAATTTAGTTTTACTGGTACATTTTAGATATACATAATGATAACATTCATCATATGAAATTTGTACCAGTACTTGATGTATCTTGATTCTTTTTCCTCCCACTTTCCTTCCTTTCCCTTCAATCCTTCAAGCCCTTTTCCCCTCCTTATTTACAAAGGTTTTTGTTTGTTTGTTTGCTTATTTATTTATTTTTGGTACTGGAAATTGGATTCAGGACGTTACGCTTGCCAGGCAGGTGAGCTATAACCCCACCCCCTTTACAAAGTTTAATTTCCGTTTTTTCCTTTTATTCTCCTTTTTCCTCCCCCTCCCTAATTCCTTGTCCCATTTTCTTCGTATTTCACAGTATCTGTTACACATTTTGGTCTTTATTTATCCTTTAATTGTTCACACCAGAGAAACAATGTGATATTTGAACATGTATGTCCAATTTATTTCACTTAAGAGTATGGTTTCAAGATGAATTTGAATCCGTTTACCTAGAAATGTCTCAAGCTTATCCTTCTTTACAGCAGAGTAGTACTAATTTATATGAAAAGGTCATATCTGCTTTATCCATTCATTGATTGATGGGCATGTGGGCTGTGTCTAAAATTTAGCTGTTACAAAGTATGCTGCTATTAACGTGAGTATGCATATGTCTCTGTGGCATGATGCTTTTAATTCTTTAAGGAAGATCCAAAAAGGGGAATAGCTGAGTCAAATGGGACCTCTAGTTTTACTTTTTTGAGGAATCTCCACACTGATTTTCACAGTGGAGAAGGGTTTCTTTTACCCATAGCCCCACCAGCCTTTGTTATTGGTTAATTTCTTGGTACTAGCCATTCATTCTGGAGTGAGCTGATGTCTCAGGCGTGTTTTAATTTTCATCTCTAGAATGATCAGTGATGTTAAACATTTTCCATATATTTGTTGTTTCTACTTCATCTGAGAAGTATGTATTCATTTTAAATGCTCATTTTTGGATTGAGTCTTTAAATTTGTAGGATCTGAGTTTTTCAAGTTCTTTATATATTCTAGATGTTAGTCCTTTGTCTCAGGAACAACTGACAAAAATATTTTTCCCATTCTGTGGGTTCTCTTCACTCTGTTGATAGTTTCTTTTGCTATGAAAAACTTTTTAATAAAGTGAGATCTCAGTTGTTGATTCTTTGCGATATTTCCTGTGAGACTGGGATTTTGTTCTTAAAGTCCTTGCCTACACCTATGCCTTCAAGAGTTCTGATTATTCTGTCTTCTAGCAGGTTTAGTATTTTGGTTTTCAAATTTAGGTCTTTGATCTATTTAAATTTGAGTTTAGTGCATGGTAAAAGATATAGGTCTAGTTTTAGTCTTAGGCAACTGGAAAGCCAGTTTTTCTAGCACCATTTATTAAAGACGCTATCTGCTGTTGAAGGTATTTGGTCCCTTTGTCAAAGGTATGGTAGCTGAGTGTGTTTGGAGTTGTTTCTGTATCTTCCAGTCTGTTCCGTTGATCCGTGGGTCTGTGTGTTTTGTTTTTTGAGAGGTTTTTTTTTTTTGTTTTGTTTTTTGCCAGTACCTTGCTGCTTTTATTACAGTAGCTTTGTAGTGTAATTTCAAGTCAGGGATTGTGATGCCCCTTGCCTTGCCTTTGTTGCTCAGAGTTGTTTTTACCGTTCTAGATCTCTTCTGGTTCCAAATGAATTTTCAGATTGTTTTTTCTAATTCTATGAGATATGCTATTGGTATTTTGATTGGGATTGCATTAAATCTGTATAACTATTTTGAGAATGTGGCTATTTTCACTATATTGGTTCGTCCTACCTCCAAAAAAGGAATCTCTCTTCATTTTCTGATACTCTTTTCAATATCCTGTTTCTGAGTATTGTAGTTTTTAATGTAAAGGTCTTTTACTTTCTTCATTAGATTGACTCCTGTGTATTTCATTTTTCTGGATGCTATTGTGAAAGGCATTTCTTTAATTTCTGTCAGTGAGGTTTTTACTTGTGTACAGGAATGCTGTTGATTTTTCAGTGTCATATTTGTATCCAGCTGTGCTACTGAATTTAGCGATTAAATCTAAAAGTCTTTTGATGGAGTTTTTAGAGTCTTCTATGTAGAGTATCTTGCCACCCCTGGACAATGACAATTAACTTCTTTCTTTGCTATCCTTATTCATTTTATTTCTTTCTCTTGTCTAATTGCTCTATCTAATGTTTCCAGAACTATATTGAATAAGAGTCATGATAGTGGACATCCTTGTCCTTTTCCTGTTTTAGAGTGAAAGCTTTCAGTGTTTGACTATTTAATATGATGTTGGCTGTTGTATTGTCATGGATGATTTTTATCAGAATGAGATAAAGACGCATCTATTCCAATTTTCTGTAGGGTTTTTATGTAGGGTTTTTAATTTCCATGTGTTTATGAGTGTTGGACTTTGTCAAATACCTGTTCTGCATCTATTGAGATGATCATGTGGTTTTGTCCTTTGCTCTGTTAATACGGTGTGTTGAATTTATTGATTTGCATATGTTGAACCATTCTTGCATACCTGAGATAATTCCTACTTGGTCATGGTATATAATCTTCTTGATGATTTGCTGCATTCTGTTTGCCAGTTTCTTATTGAGGACTTTTGCATCTATGCTCATTAAGGAGACTTGCCTGTAAGGTTTCTTTTTTGGTTGGCTCCTTCTCTGGTTTTTGGTATCAGGGTAATTCTTGCCTTCTTGGAATGAGTTTGGAATGAGTTTGGTAGTACTGGTTCTTTTTCAATTTCATGAGTTTAAGAAGTAATGGCATTAGATATTCTCTAAAGTTCAGCAGTGATTCTGTCAGGACATTTGTTGGCAGGTTTTTAATTACATTTTTAATTTCATTGACTGATATTAGTTTATTTAGAATTTTTATATCTTGTTGATTCAGCTTCGTTAATTCACGTGTGTCTAGGAATCTGTCCATTTCTCTGATTTTTTTTTTTTGTACTAGGGCTCAAACTCACAACCTCATGCTTGCCAGGCAGGTGCTTAGGCCACTGAGCTAAATCCTCGGCCTTGTCCATTTCTTCTGTGTTTCTGTCTTACTAGAACAGGTTCTTGAAATAGGTATTAATGATTTTCTGCAGGATTTGTTGTGATGTCACCATTCTCATTCCTAATTGTGTAGATTTATCTTTTTCTTCCCTTTTTTTTGATAAAGTTGACTATGAGTTTGTCAATTTTATTTAATCTTTCAGAGAACCAACTCTTTGATTTATTGATTCTTTTATTGTTTCTTAGTCTCACTTTCATTAATTTCTGGTCTGATCTTTATAATTTCCTCCCTTATGCAAGGTTTGGCCTTGAATTGCTCTTGTTTTTCTAGAAGCTTGAGGTTCAACATTAGGTTATTTATTTGAGCTTGGTCTGTTTTTCTGGTGTGGGAATTTACCACTCTAAATTTCCCTCATAGGGCTGCTTTCATTGTGTTCCACAAGTTCCAGTATGTTGTATTGGCATTATTGTTTAATTGTAGAAACTGTCTAATTTCTTGTTTAATTTTATCTGTGACTTATTGGTTTTTCATGGGGGTATTATTTAATTTCCATGTGTTTATGAAATTTTTATGGTTTCTTTTGTCATCAACGTACGATTTCGTGCACTATAGTGTGCTAATATGCATGGGATAATTTTAATACTTTTGCATTTACTCAAATTCTTAAACTAGTATACTATGAACTAGTATATGATCAGTTTTGGACAACATCCTGTGTGAAGCTAAGAAGAATGTGTATTCTGATGTTGATATTTTTGTCTAGTTGATCTATTTGTGACTGTAGTATATTCAGGGTCCCCCATTCCAGTTGTATTAGTATTTATTTGATTTTTCATGTTCATTAATATTTGTTTTATATAGTTGGGTATACTGGTATTTGGTCCATATATATTTATGATTGTTATCGCTTGCTCTTTGATTGTTCCCTTAACCAGTATGTAGTGACCTTCTTTGTCTCTCTTGATTAGTCTTAGCTTGAAATCCACTTTGTCTTCAAATACAATAGCTACCCCTGTTTTTTCCAGGTTCCTGTTGCATAGAGTGTTGTTTTCCATTCTTTGATTTCCAGTCTGTAAATCTCTTTTTGAGTTAAATGTTTCCTGTATGCAGCATATTGTTGGATCTTGCTTTTTGATCCATTCTGCTGGATTTTTTTTTTTTTAATTTAAAAGAGAATAAAACAAAAGGGGGCAGTACAGAGCAGATCAGAAGAGGACAACATAGGCAACACAGTACTTTACATTAAGTCAACTGGACATCAACAGTATCTAACACCATATCT
Organism: Dolichotis patagonum; assembly: GCA_004027295.1. Taxonomy (NCBI): domain Eukaryota; kingdom Metazoa; phylum Chordata; class Mammalia; order Rodentia; family Caviidae; genus Dolichotis; species Dolichotis patagonum. The sequence continues at coordinate 67 of PVJX010000342.1, read as the reverse complement.
CTTACTCTGCTATAGTTGAGCATAGTTTCAATTACAATAATGTCAAACATAACACAATAGTATAAAG